>JARQZK010000297.1:0-31951 GCA_030704885.1 Cynegetis impunctata | reverse complement strand
TTTGGGCATTACTGTAATACTGCACGACAACCATTATGGTGGCGCTATGTTGACATTTCCTTAGAAATTTTTCGAAGGTGAAAATGTGGAAATGGTTGATTTCCCGGATTTTCTGATATTAGATTCGTCTTTTTCAGTCCAAAAATAGTAAGTAACCAAAATTTTATGAATTTTCAAGAGTACTACGTAAGTGTAAATATTTACCCCTGGTAAATATGGAGTTATGTCCAGAAACAACGATTTTTATAATATTTATCTCTTGCTTGTTTTGGGCTGGAAAAACAGAATAGGCTCTCAGATTTTGTCGCTTTTTCAATGTTTTCGTCAACAAATAAACTTACTCAAATATGTTATAGCCAGTATAGTAGGTCACTGCCAGTAGTGCCAGTGTCAGTGTTACCACAGAGCAAAGTGAGAATATGGCAGTAGTAGTAGTGATGGTACAACGTTGCTAGAATTATCAATTTATTTTCTGGATGCAGCTGAAACAAGGTTTGATGTTTATGCTAACCTAAAGAAAGGAGAGAAAACAGGATACATTAATTTACACCCAATGCCGACCAATGAAAGGCAGCAGGGCGGGGTCTATTTGGCGCCAAATCGATTTCAAAAAGTTCCGACCTGATATACGCAATAACATTCCGTTTATGTTTATGATCTAAAAAATCATTATTCGAAATTTCCAGTCATTAGTATGCTGATGTTCATACTATCGTTTTTAATTGAGGATTACGAAGTTTTCATTAAGACAACCAATAAATTTGAATGAAAAAAGGAATATTTTCTGGTTTAATTGAAAGAATCCGCTTAGTTATCTAAAAACTTATTTCAACATAACTTATCATAGATTAACTAAAATCTCTGTTGTATGTTCCTTATGGCTTTAATTTGACAATTATTATGAGTTAAAATATTCTTCAATATCAGCAACTTAACAATATATCATAATTTTAAGTTTTTGGGACATATCATTGATAATGATAGCAGCGATGTAGGAATGTATGTCTAAACATAACTTTGTTCAATAAAATACGCATGAGAATGTATTTATGTACTATAAGCTTTTCCTCCAATATTGTATTTTTCATTTCAAATGAAGCACTGAGGTTCTACTTACTTTTGTCAAGGAGCTAGGAGTAGGAAAGTCATACACAGTGATTTTATTTTTTGGAATTCTTTAATGGCAAAGATTAACCAAACGACAAAATAAGATACAGAAAAATTTTATAGATATAATAAGGTTTAATTTAAAAATACAATGTTTAAGAAACGGAATTCTGAATTATTAGATCAAGAAAAATTTTTCCAAATGTTTACCACTTAGTTGGTTGATGAATCCACTTATAGTAGGAAAGTCATACACAGTGATTTTATTTTTTGGAATTCTTTAATGGCAAAGATTAACCAAACGACAAAATAAGATACAGAAAAATTTTATAGATATAATAAGGTTTAATTTAAAAATACAATGTTTAAGAAACAGAATTCTGCATTATTAGATCAAGAAAAATTTTTCCAAATGTTTACCACTTAGTTGGTTGATGAATCCACTTATTTCTTCTATGGCAACCTGAAAATTTAATTCTTATCACTAATGCAAACTTAACAAATTTTGTTGATAAAGACCTATCTTTTTACTTCATCACCTACATCTTTATCTTTTATAGATGGATCATTTTGTACTTCCTGTATGAAATGGTTGAGTTCATCTTGGTAACGTAGCTTACTTCCTGAAGGCTCATTCATTATCAAATTATCACAGTCATTCTCCGAACTTTGACAACCTACAACAAACTCCCTTCTTCCCTCAAGCAGAGATACAGCATTTATATGTTTACAAAATACTTTTTTGACAGCATTTTCTGGTCACTCACATTCATATCTGTGTATGCATACCTTACATGAATCATAAAATCCAGCTCGGCAATCAGTATCGCAGATATCTTCGCAACTTACCCTATAAAATTTATTACAAACTGAACTAGAGGGGACAATAAAATTACCAAATCCATGAGTCTTTATATCGCTGATATTCATTTGTTCAGCTTTCTTGTGTGCTTCCACTGCAACCTTATGCTGGTAGTTATTTGCATTCGGTCTCTCTTCATTGATTATCTTTCTCCACATTTTTTCTTCCACCAGTTCACCCAATAGATCCAATAATTGTTCAACCCTAGAATAGAGTATTAATGTAATTTTTTTTATTCATTCATTCATTGTAATATACCTACCTGAGATTACGTTTTCCTCCCATTTTATTATATTTTAGAACTTTATTTAAACTTTCTATGGCCATATTAGTGTTAATTCCAGCATTTAATCTGTAACAGTGTGCCCACATCATAATTCGTTCTTCACTCTGGAAATAGTAACTGAAAACAAAAAATTCACTTTCTAATTCATACTTTATCTATGGTTCTTTACGTTTGTGAATATTTTAGAAATTCATATTCTCCTTCCTTTTCCAAAGAAGTCAAATAATGCTCCTTGAATTATATGAAATTGTTCGGATCTGTTTCCTTAAGAATTTTCCTCATTTCTTTCTTCATTTCTTTCCTCATTTCTGAATTCTTAATTTTCGCTCTTCCTTGTATATTCCAATTTTTTATCACATGCCATGTACACAATCAGTCTCCTCGGTTTTTGATCTGAATGCATTACTTTGACCCATGCGTTATAATATTTTGGGTCATCATCACTCATGAAAAATTTCGATTCAATTATTCCACCTAATCTTGCCTTGAGAGCTGAAAAAAAGTGTTCTCGGATCGTCTGATCCAATCTATTAGAGAGAAAGAATGCTACAGGAAAACCCATATTATTCTCATCTTTCACCAAAACTATGGTCAGGTCCCAATTATTTCTATTTGTTCCATGCGTCCCATCTACACATATTACATTTTTGAAGTCCTTAATTTTTTTCTCCATTATTCCATTCATAAACCCTAATGCGAAGTATTCGTCCCTCAGCCCAGGGTAAGGTTCACAATTATTCTAAGCAATAACACAAACTACACATTACACCCAAGGATAGTTACACACAATTTCAACTTACCAATTTTTTTGAAAAAAAATGCATAATGTTTTCCCTGCTGGTTCCATTCTTCTACTTTCAAAGCTGCCGCTACCATATCATTAGCATGCCTGCTTTTATTCACATTATATTTTCTCATCAAATATGCTAAATCTCCTCTTGTTATAATATTGAATCTTTCCAATTTTTCATTCTGAACTTTCCTAGCATCTTGAAGTATTCTCTCTGTTGATATTCCTGTTAAGATATATAAACTAATATTGGCAAAACTGTGTATTTTAGGTTGCCAACATTGACAGTTGTCTGTCTGTCAATGTCAAATGACACAGACTTTTTCTAGAATATATGTGATTCAATTATTATTAGATTGCTGGTGATAAATGGCGGTGCCACATGTAAATGTATGAAGTTCATTCTATTATTCATTAAACTATAAAATATCCATCTACTGTGTTATTTATTCGAGTTCGATCCACACAATTCGAATAATTCCAGCAGACAATTTTTCAACTAGAAGGTTTTGTTGAGATTTTGATAGTCTTTTTGTTCTTGGTTCATCGTCATGCCGGATTCAACAAATGTTACAGAATATAGGCCTAAATAGAATGAAATCAATTAATTCTGAAATGTTATTGATATACTGATGCTTACCATCTGTTGATATTTTTACTGTTATTCTTGAAGGACATATTCCTTGAATACGAATACTGCCTCTAACCTTTGTCATTCGTCTCTCCCAAACTCTTTTGTATCCTGAAATTGAGAAGTGTTGAACATTGTGAGATTTTCAAAAAAAAATTATACCTACCTCTATAATCACTTCTATTGCAATTATAGTATAAAATTGTATCTCCTTTCTGTCTTTTAGTAGACCTAATAGAAACATAATCCACTTCTCTGTTTTCCTGTCTTCTCCAAGCCTCAAACTCTTCGCCACTCCTAAAAATACAAGTACTTTTTTGATAAATACATTATGAATATGTCTTAAATGGTCATCATAGTTCTTATAACTGGAAAATTTCTCTCTATTCTCAACAGGGCAAAGACAACACAATATATATTGATTCTTGTCCTTTGGAATGTTCTCATTATGGATATTTCGAAAATGCCTATTTTTCACAGACACACTTTTGAAACTCCTTTTGGCATATTCCGCAAATGAGTGGATTCGTTCTGCAAAAAAGTTTAACATTTGCTGAAAACTGCTATATAAAATTGTTATACATTTATTTGAGAAATATTGCTATTAAAAACTTACCCCACGGATTCCATAATTTACTAAAATTAATTAGGCGCATCGGGCTGACTTTAGAATGATCGTAAAATGAAGAAAATTAGTTACCGGCAAATGTCCGTTGATTCGTGTAAGGGAAGGCAATATAAAAGTTCTCTCGTCGAGTGTCTCTGAAATTTAGTGTCGGTTGGTTTTTTGTTAGCAACAATGTCTGTGCAAAATCGGTTTTTCCGACTTTGCGGAAAAACTATGCATTGCAGAGAAAAGTGATGCACAGACAAAAAATGCGCAATCAAAAGACCAATAAAATAAGCTTTGATAGATCTAAATCGGACAATTCGTTCAAAAGTTATTGCAAAAAAACGGCGAAAAAACGTGTTTTTTTAGCTTTTTTCCAATTGTTTATAGGGTTGTTGTTAATTATTTTAATGCTATCAGTATGGCCAAACGTTATGGGACATAACATGTTGAAAAGGAGTGCTAAAGATGAGCGCTGTGTGATTAATAGTTTCGCGCAAAATCCTATTTATTTATCCCGTTTCACTAATTATGCAACAACTTTAAACCTTTGGTGTGGGGAAACTAATAAACGAAAAAGGGTTTATAGCCAGGTCATTTTGAAGGTAAGTAACTGACTTAGACTTCTATTTTCGCAGAATTTAATTTTTTTGCCGAAAACCCTTTTAAATTAAATAAACAAGTAACTACTGAAATATAGCAGCTTTTTTTTTATAAACATTTAGAATAACTTGGAAATTATTTACGTCAGTAAAATGAAATGTGCTGGAATCGAATGCCAGTTAAAAAACACGCATTTTAAAAAAAAAAGAAGTTCCTAGGCCCTTTTGGAGCCAAGTTAGCCCTTTATTTTCAAAAAATCACAGCGCCCGTAATAATCAACATTAAGGGCTGAAATTTTAATAGGTTTTACTTTAATAGTTAAACTGTATGAATAAATCGTTTTCAATAATGTAAGTCCATAATTTTTCCCACAATAGCCGGTGAAAGTGGTGATACTCCGAACTTGCTACTCGGAAGGCCGGTGGTGGGGAGAGTGGCCGATCGATTTCGCTCGAGCGCAAGTGGAACCTCGAAATGGCGCGCGCTGTAAAAATTTGCAATATCTCAGCTTCCAGTTGACGTAGAACCTTCTTTTTTTTTTAATCTGGGGTAGCATGAAAAAATAATAACAACTGGCTAGTTGCCATAATCGTTAACAACAATCTACACTCGTTAAATCAATTTTTTGAAAATTAATAATAATTTTTTGTGATTTTGACAACTTATTAGTAATAAATTTTGAATATTATTTAAATGACTGATGAGTGTTGAGCTTTGCCAACTAAATTGATAAATACAATTTTTTTGTTGAATTGCAAAGTAAAAAGTTATAAACAAAAAATTGCAAAATTGAAAATTTCAACGATTTTTTTTATTTTAAGCTTATTGGGATTAAAGAAACACTTTTTCTCTCTTAAATTTTTTCGGAAAACGAACCCTTTCAAAGATATAATCAACTGAAACTAATAAAATATTTCCAATGATTATTACGGGCGCTGTGATTTTTTGAAAATAAAGGGCTAACTTGGCTCCAAAAGGGCCTAGGAACTTTTTTTTTTTTTAAAATGCGTGTTTTTTAACTGGCATTCGATTCCAGCACATTTCATTTTACTGACGTAAATAATTTCCAAGTTATTCTAAATGTTTATAAAAAAAAAAGCTGCTATATTTCAGTAGTTACTTGTTTATTTAATTTAAAAGGGTTTTCGGCAAAAAAATTAAATTCTGCGAAATAGAAGTCTAAGTCAGTTACTTACCTTCAAAATGACCTGGCTATAAACCCTTTTTCGTTTATTAGTTTCCCCACACCAAAGGTTTAAAAGTTGTTGCATAATTAGTGAAACGGGATAAATAATAGGATTTTGCGAAAACTATTAATCACACAGCGCTCATCTTTCGCACACCTTTTCAATATGTTAAGACTCATAACTTTTGGCCATACTGATAGCATTAAAATAATTAACAACAACCCTATAAACAATTGGAAAAAAGCTAAAAAAACACGTTTTTTCGCCGTTTTTTTGCAATAACTTTTGAACGAATTGTCCGATTAAGATCTATCAAAGCTTATTTTATTGGTCTTTTGATTGCGCATTTTTTGTCTGTGCATCACTTTTCTCTGCAATGCATAGTTTTTCCGCAAAGTCGGAAAAACCGATTTTGCACAGACATTGTTGCTAACAAAAAACCAACCGACACTAAATTTCAGAGACACTCGACGAGAGAACTTTTATATTGCCTTCCCTTACACGAATCAATGATAATTTGCCGGTAACTAATTTTTTGTATTCAAAAAGTCAGCTCGATGCGCCTATAGCTGAAATCGTTGAATAAAATAGCAATTAAAACTGCTCTTTTAGAATTTTGGGATAAATAAAATAGCAATTAAAACTGCTCTTTTAGAATTTTGGCTAATAGTTTGCTATGTAATTCCTCAAAAAATCACAGCACAGCTCTCAGACAAAGTTTTATGTTTTATCATAAACATAAATGAGAATCGCGCCAAAATCGAGTCAACCGTCCAACGAATTCACTCGATATTACCTGAAAGCCTATAGTTGTGATTGGTCGGCATTGGGTGTAAATTAATGTATCCTATAATAGAGAGATATCGGAAACCCGAATAGCGTCAGGCAGTATTATCGCATACGTAATTTGACATTTAACCTATGCGCGATTCGATTCTTAACGCAACGTCCCTAAGGCCGGCCGCACATTTCCTACAATCGGTTCCGATTGTCTGAAACGATTGTCGGATCAGGGCAGCGTTGCCGTTTGTAACATAATTATCGAATTGTAACATAATTTCTCCTCCAATTTGTCCTCAATCGATAATTGTACCATAATCGATAATTGTAACATAATTTTGACCTAGAGGTTTTTCGACTATAATATAAATAATTATGGAAAGTACCTGAAAATAATTACGAGATGTGTGATACTAAAAAAAAAGGAATATTGTTTGGATTGTGTGTGCAAATCATCGCTACCCAATCCTGAAATACAATATGTAATCCTAAAAAAAAAAAATCTTCTGATTTGTGCTTACAGATCCAAAAAAAAATTGTAACATAATTTTGAAGAAAAATCGATAATTCTAGCAACGCTGTACCATATGGCTCTGTGGCAACACTGGATCAGGGTATCTGACGCTCAAATTCCTATACTTCTATATGATCATATCGCACACCTACGATCCGATATCGGATCGGACGTCCGACTCGGATGCACGAGCAGTGCGTCCTACCAATCGGACCGATAAAAAATCTGAACGACTACCGGAGGGCAAGCCGTGCATTATTTTTGCATAGTCTACCGCAAACATACGATTATTTCTGTCAGTTTTTGACAGGGAGTATAAAAAAAGGAATTGTCAAACCATGTGAGTTACTGAAAATTTGATTACCACGGTCGAAAAATATCCCTGCTTGTGACATTCAAATAAAATCGGACGTATTTTGTCGGCAGTGTACGCTAGTGGTCCAATTTGAAATCGTTTCAGACAATCGGATCCGATTGTAGTAAATGTGCGACCGCCCTAATAACGTTACCGCCAGCCCTAATTTACGGAGCATAACGACACACGGTATTTGAAATAGCGCATAACAAATTAACATGCCGGGCATGCGCAGAGTTTTTTTAGGTTATGTAAGTTTGTACATTTAGAAGAAGAGAAATTGAATTTGGAGAAAAAAAGAATTAACTTGGAGCAACAGCGCCAAGAATTTGAAATAAAGCAGAGAAGGGACAGACTTGATATGGAAAAAATTAGGTTTAACCAAGAAATATTTGAAAGAGATCAAAAAACAAAGATTATAGAACAGCAACAGCAACTAATACAGACACTACTAGAAAGATTAAGTAAATATGAAAACCAATAAATTTTTCATTTTGTTCAAGTACTTATAAAGATCGGAATCTCTTTCAATTATTTCATATGTTCTAATGAAATAAATCTTTGTCAAATTGAAAAAAAAAATGAATTTAATGTTCCTCATTTAAGACTGATGCTCTAATAACTGTGATTCTATACCTAACTAGAATTTAGAATGTGATTTGGTTTGAAAATAATATGTTTGTTTTTTGTTAAATTGAACTAGAATTAAGATTTTTTTGCAACTAAAGTGCTACCTACTTTGACATGTTCATTCTTAAACAAGTGCAATAATTTAAGCATAAATTAAAATATTAATTTTTGTTGAAAATATTAAACTTTCATACCTATATCTTCTAAAGCTTTGCATTTCAATGTTCAAGTGGACAGCAGTTCGTTTGTTTGTGTGTTGTTTTATGTAAATGTTTTGAATAAAAATAATTTCTCAATGAAAGTTTCAACTATATCTATTGTATCCATATTTTCAATATACTTTCTCCCCGATCTTAAAAAGAAAAAAAAACAGTGTAATGATGAAATTTGAATATATTTATTAATCAGGACCAAGAAGAATACAAAAAGAAATTCTTATAATAGGTCTATCCTTTGAGTGTATCGTTTAGTTACAGAATCTAAAAGAACTTAATTTGTATACAAATGAAATTCACATTACAAAAAAATCATATTCACAATCATAACAGTGTGGCCTTTCTGAAATACTATTGTTGAATATTTTTGTTTTAGTATCACCTCATGTATATAAGTACAGATTTGACCTTTATATAATTGATAAAGTGATAATATTTCAAAGTTACTCGATCAGTTCTGTCATTGGGTAACGAAAAGGAAGAACATGTATATATATATATATATATATATACAAAAAGAAAGATTTTGGGTAAAGCAGCAAGTAAAAACTGTACTCTTTTGACACTGTAGTTTGGATATTTCGACGGTGAATACTGTCATCTTCAAGGAAAGCTACAATTTATAATTGGAAGATTTTACATTAAATGGAGTGCAAGCTAATGGTATTTACTGTGTTAGCAAGGATGATTGCTATAGATAAAATTGTTAAAGTTATAATGCTACATGTCTCAATGAAGAACAAATACATATTGACAATTTTAAATAGAATAGAATAGAAATTTATTCACTATCAATAACTACATAGCAAGTCAATACAATCAAATCTCAACATACTACAAATAATTGAATGTAAAATCTCATAAACATCACAAACAAGCATATTTAAATGCACATAAAAATAAAAATCACAAGCATATTCAAATATACATAGAAATCACATGTAACATGTAATATTTAAAGAGTACACTTTTTGCTTGCTGCTTTACCCAAAATCTTCCTTTTTGCATCCTAACTAGTCAGCAAAGACTACCCTTCTACTAAATATAAATAAATATATATATATATATATATATATATATATATATATATATATATATATATATATATATATATATATATATATATGTTTTATGGCCCAATATACTGTTCCAGTCCTATGGGATTTATATTAAAATACTTTGCCGTTTGGCTCCCATATATGGTAGTATGGCAGTTTGTTAATAATACTCCCACTTTATACATGGATTCAATATCTTGTAATAAAAGCTTTTGATTTTTTCTAAAATCCAAAAATGCAAATTCTGAAATGGTGTTCTGAAAACCCCACTCAACAGTTAATCTAAGCCTTTTCATTGCATTATTAAATTGTAGTTGATAAGGTTCCATGTTAGCTCTGTTGGCATAGGGCGCCCAAAGTAATTAACTTATCCCATAGGCTTGGTCACCGTGAATAATAAATTTTTCTCCATCTGGGAAAACTGCTACCCTTTCTAGTTCAGTATATAAATTTGATTCTGCAAACATTGCAGCATCGTGTCTTCTGCCTGGCAAACCTCCTTTCAAGCTAGCAATGATTCCATCTGGGCATAAGAGAGATTGAAATTTTACACAATGATATCTTTTGTGTCCTCAGTAATAGTTCTCCTGTTCTAAAGATGGCCTGCAAATAGCCCTAGCAGTGCCATCAATGAAACCCCAACAGTTGGGCATAGGTGCTCCTTTATCCTGAATAGCCTAAAACAATTATAAACAAATGTGTTGATAGAAAGCATATATTAGGCTTTTATAATACTTACTTGACCATATATTCTCAACCTTTGCCGATTTAACCATGGTAACTGTGGAAGGTGTGTTAATAGGTGTCCATGATTTTGTATTAATATTTCTGTAATTCTATTTATTATAAAAAACATTGCTTGAGGGGACTATCCAAATACTTGTAAATCTCTTAATCTATTAGGATATGCAAGTCTTCTCAATAGCATGCAAAGCGCAGTAATACCTGCAATAAAATAAGAATATATTTAGGAATTGTAGACACATTATGCTTTGTTACATTTGAATACTTTAAAAAAATTAACTTTCCGGTCACTTTATTTTTATTTTGTGTTCGTACAAACTCTGGGATCTGTAGAGCGTGATACAATCGGTAAATATCATCTTTCTCAAACCTAAACAAAAATTTACAGTCTTCATCAGGAACTTCGTCTAATGAAAAACGCTGTTGGGGATCAACATCTTGTGGATCCCTTATAATGTTTAACAAAATAGCGGCTTCAATGTCTTGATCATTTCCACCACCAATAATTATTGCTTCAAGATCTTCATCCATTGCAGAGATTCTAGTGGAAATTAGGAAAAAGGATTGAAGATAAAATGTATCTATATAATAAATATAATTTTCGTCTTTTATAACAACAATAATAATTTGAAAAATCCCGGCTATAGCTAAGGCAAACACACAAATTTTATTAAAAACATAAAAATTGACAAGACAAACAAAAGACACGTTAAGTCACATTTTCGAATATTACTAGAGCATGGGAGGTAGATTGCTTTGTTTACATCTGTTTACGTGTATTTTATATGAGAAGTTGTTGAGTTTTAATTGTATTTTGGATCGTTTACAAACGTTCAGAAGAGATGAATTACTATTGTTGTGTATTCTATTGTTCATATTGGGCAAAAAAACCGAATATAGCTTACATACCTTTCCGAAAGCTGGACAATTCAAAGTTGCATTCCAAACAAAGTTGGGAAACAAGGAAATGATGGTCAGAAGAAAGGTGTGAATTCATAACTTGAAGATTGAAAAAAAACGTCTGAACATAAGAGAGTTGTTCTTTACAGTTTACTTAGAATAATTATTTTCCCTGCAGTAAGTTTGTGGATTTTTCCATATAGAATTATACCAACTAATGATGTGTAATTTTCAGCTAACTGAAAACGTAGAGTTTTTGAAGTTCAATGCTATTCCAACGAAAAATGTTCCACTTTTATCGGAATCTGAACCTGAGGCATCATCCAGAGATTCTAGATTATTGTCTTTTCTTTCATGTAACAACCAGAGATACTATTAAAATAATAATAACAAATGATGTTTATTTGCACAACCAAAATAACAGTTCATCATAACATCAAGAATATGAAATAAATCTGGATTCTAGGTAAAAACTAAAATATTCAATTATATAATCCGGAAAACAGAGATTCTATTAAAAAAACCAGACTCTCAGAAGTCCACCGTACTTTTAGGATAGCTGTTATACGTCAGGAAAATTCAAAAAATATAATAACTTATTACGTTCAAACCATTCAAGCAGAGTATTCATATTAATTCTTCTTTCATTTCATGTTGTTTCTTTCAGTTTAGCTGGTAAGTACTTAGTTCTGTCCATTATACTCAAAAATTCTTCAGTTCGTAATGAAAGTAGACATGTCAGAGATGTTTTCTTGAAACTTTTGAAAGTTTTTTATTTTTTAAATAAATAGGTGTTCTATCATACAGCCTTTTCATGAGGTATACATAGTTCCTTCAACCAATTAATTTATTCGTCCTCTACTTTATTTTATTATTGATTTTCATGTTCAATGATAAAAACTCAGTGTAAATTTCAACTTGATGTAGGTAGGTTATCTACTGTTGAACAGAGATAAAATTGTCTTCAATCCAAACGCAATATATCACAGGAAAATACAAAGTCCAAAAAAAACACAAATTACGACGATAAACGTTGGAAAACTGAAAACGAAATGAACGTAAATACCATTACAACCCATGTAAACAAACAGCTAATCTCCCATGCTCTAGTACCGATATTAGCCGTTCCGGCGCTACGATCTTAATTTCGGACGCCTATATTATTAAACTGTTTAATGGTAAACCGAGTTTAATTTGACATTTTCGCTTGCACCAAAATATAAACGGCGTTTAAGACGCCCTAAACTCCGCATACATTAAACGCCCAATTTTCGGCGTTTAATTTGAAGTTTAAGTAAATTTTGAGGTTATTTGCAGAAGAAATGGTTTATTTTTCCTTAAAAATTTAATTTTTGCCGGCGGAAACTCGAATTTTTGTTTAAAATGTTTTATGAATAGTTTGATATCTATAACGACAACTCCTGGAATATTATATCTTGTAACAGTAGACACATATTTATTTCAAAAATATTTGCTTGGTAAACGTCAAGCTATGCAAAAGTATTGGTATCCGATTATATTGTATTATTTTTATGGATTTTTTTGTTTAATCAACAATAATCATCTTATAGGTATTTTGCCAGTTATTCTCTCTAGGTGGTAAAAAAATATGGCCTGCAGAACTGAAGGGTGTATTTATAGTTTATGTATACTAATGAACAATGCACTCCTTTAACTCATTAATGCAAATTTACTCTCCATAATTAAAAATATACACAAAAAAATGTATTCATATGATATCATGGGTAGACTACCTATTAAACATATCTAACTTTGTAGGAATGACAGCTTGTCCCCCATGGATCAGCTACTTTTAGCATTAAAATTGTATGCCAATGGAGGACATTTGCACAGTATTGCTCAATTTGTTGGAGTTCATACATCCACAGTTTCCCTCTCTATCTGAAAAATATCAGTGTGGTCGTACGGTCCCCTTTTCCTTTTATTATTATCTTCCATTTTATGCATATTTAATACAAATCACAAAAAAAATAACTTCTTTACTATTAAAACTAGGTTAGAAAAGTAGAAAAATAAATTCTGTTTCTTCTTTTTACTTCATGTACATCGCTGTTTCATTCAAAATAATACTTAAACGCAGTTTAGCAATAGGTCGGTTATAATTCTTTGGTGCAACGACCAGAAAAATAAACGTAGTTTAAAAATTAAACCAAGTTTAGTTAAACGACGTTTTATAATAAAACGGCGCAAGAGCCTATATAAAAAGTAATTAGCAATCAGAAATTTTTATCAATTGATAGATTTCTATGAATTAGTGTCTGTCGTTGAACTTATAGAAATCAATTTAAGTTAATCGTCTAATCAATGAGAATTTGTGTTTATACTGAAAGTGATCAACTTAGGAATATACATCTACATGTTTTATCTAATCATCTTTGAAGAGAAGTATTTAAATTATTTGTAGATTGCTTTGTTTACATCTGTTTACGTGTATTTTATATGAGAAGTTGTTGAGTTTTAATTGTGTTTTGGATCGTTTACAAACGTTCAGAAGAGATGAATTACTATTGTTGTGTATTCTATTGTTCATCTTGGGCAAAAAAAAACCGAATATAGCTTACATACCTTTCCGAAAGCTGGACAATTCAAAGTTGCATTCCAAACAAAGTTGGGAAACAAGGAAATGATGGACAGAAGAAAGGTGTGGATTCATAACTTGAAGATTGAAAAAAAATGTCTGAACATAAGAGAGTTGTTCTTTACAGTTTACTGAGAATAATTATTTTCCCTGCAGTAAGTTTGTGGATTTTTCCATATAGAATTATACCAACTAATGATGTGTAATTTTCAGCTAACCGAAAACGTAGAGTTTTTGAAGTCCAATGCTATTCCAACGAAAAATCTTCCACTTTTATCGGAATCTGAACCTGGGCCATCATCCAAAGATTCTAGATTATTGTATTTTCTTTCATGTAACTACCAGAGATACTATTAAAATAATAATAACAAATGATGTTTATTTGCACAACCAAAATAAGAGTTTATCATAACATCAAGAATATGAAATAAATCTGGACGCTATAGCTAGGTAATATAATAAAATATTCAATTATATAATCAGGAAAACAGAGATTCTATTAAAAAAACCAGATTCTCAGAAGTCCACCGTACTTTTAGAATAGCTGTTATACGTCAGGAAAATTCAAAAAATATAATAACTTATTACGTTCAAACCATTCAAGCAGAGTATTCATATTAATTCTTCTTTCATTTCATGTTGTTTCTTTCAGTTTAGCTGGTAAGTACTTAGTTTTGTCCATTATACTCAAAAATTCTTCAGTTCGTAATGAAAGTAGACATGTCGGAGATGTTTTCTTGAAACTTTTGAAAGTTTTTTTATTTTTTAAATGAATAGGTGTTACAGCCTTGTCATGAGGTATACATAGTTCCTTCAAGCAATTAATTTATTCGTCCTCAGTGTAAATTTCAACTTGATGTAGGTAGGTTATCTACTGTTGAACAGAGATAAAATTGTCCTCAATCTAAACACAATATATCACAGAAAAATACAAAGTCCAAAAAAAAACACAAATTACGAGGATAAACGTTCGAAAACTCAAAACGAAATGAACGTAAATACCATTACAACCAATGTAAACAAACAGCTAATCTACCATGCTCTAGTACCGATATTAGCCGTTCCGGCGCTACGATCTTAATTTCGGACGCCTATAGGCGTCGTAGAGGACGAATAAATTAATTGGTTGAAGGAACTATGTATACCTCATGAAAAGGCTGTATGATAGAACACCTATTTATTTAAAAAAATAAAAAACATGACATGTCTACTTTCATTACGAACTGAAGAATTTTTGAGTATAATGGACAAAACTAAGTACATACCAGCTAAACTGAAAGAAACAACATGAAATAAAAGAAGAATTAATATGAATACTCTGCTTGAATGGTTTGAACGTAATGAGTTATTATATTTTTTGAATTTTCCTGACGTATAACAGCTACCCTAAAAGTACGGTGGACTTCTGAGAGTCTGTTTTTTTTTTGATAGAATCTCTGTTTTCCTGATTATATAATTGAATATTTTAGTTTTTACCTAGCTATAGAGTCCAGATTTATTTCATATTCTTGATGTTATGATAAACTGTTATTTTGGTTGTGCAAATAAACTTCATTTGTTATTATTATTTTAATAGTATCTCTGGTTGTTACATGAAAGAAAAGACAATAATCTAGAATCTCTGGATGATGGCCCAGGTTCAGATTCCGATAAAAGTGGAAGATTTTTCGTTGGAATAGCATTGGACTTCAAAAACTCTACGTTTTCGGTTAGCTGAAAATTGCACATCATTAGTTGGTATAATTCTATATGGAAAAATCCACAAACCTACTGCAGGGAAAATAATTATTCTCAGTAAACTGTGAAGAACAACTCTCTTATGTTCAGACATTTTTTTTCAATCTTCAAGTTATGAATCCTTTCTTCTTCCATCCTTTCTTCTGTCCATCATTTCCTTGTTTCCCAACTTTGTTTGGAATGCATCTTTGAATTGTCCAGCTTTCGGAAAGGTATGTAAGCTATATTCGGTTCTTTTTTGCCCAAGATGAACAATAGAATACACAACAATAGTGATTCATCTCTTCTGAACGTTTGTAAACGATCCAAAATACAATTAAAACTCAACAACTTCTCATATAAAATACACGTAAACAGAAGTAAACAAAGCAATCTATCTCCCATGCTCTAGTAATATTCGACACCGGTAGGGGGCGTATCGCTTATTATGTTTTCCCTATAGTGTTGTTTATAGTTAGTTTGTTACAATGGCAGTTGCCACTGGCGACTTGATTTATGTTAGTAATTAATTTCTATGGTTTGTTGAAAGCGTCTGTTTTGAGCAGTGTTGCCAGATCAGTGGAATTTCCACTAAATTTAGTGGAATTCAGGCCTCTCAGTGGAAATTTTAGTGGAATAAAATGTTCAGTGGAAAGTTTTGGTGGAATTTTTTTTTTTGGTGGATTGATTAGTGGATTGTTCGGCAAAGCTCTTTCTTCATCTTTTGAAGTTTGATCAAAATTTTGTTACGCATAGCAACGAAATATTTCACAAATTTTATAAAAGTTTGACGTGTTGTGTTCACATATTTAATAGCGTACTTTGAAGAAACTAGCATTGAAGAACGAGGTGATACTGGTTTTAAAGCCGATACTCTCAAACAAATGTTTAGCCATGTTGAAAACAAATTGTATTTGACATTTTTGCGCTTCTCGTTACAAGAGGTTATACGCGTCAACAAAGTTTTTCAGTCTGAATCTGTGGAACCCTTCAAACTACTCGACGATTTGAACGAACTTTTGTACAGTAGTTTGCAAAATATCGTTGTACCTCAACAACTGGAAAGAGTAGCTAATCAAGATTTGTCCGATTATAAATTTAAAAATTACCTCATGGCAACAAACTGCATGCATTTTGGATTCGATTTCAATCAGTTAAGCGCAAAATGTAATTCAAACAGTTTGATTACTGTAAAACAAAGGTGCAAAGATTTTTTGATTGCATTAATTGATCAGCTTCAATTGAGAATCCCTAAAAACATTCAAATTTTACAAAAAATCAAGCTTTTTTCTCCAGACATTGCGTCCAATCCGAAAAAACACGATATTTCAGAAATAGCAAGTTGTTTTGAAAAAATATGTATTGATATTGATGCGACTCAGACTGAATGGAAAATGTTACACCGCTTTGAGCTCGAGGAGAAATCTTCTAATGAATATTGGACCCAAGTTCTTGAGTGCTTTGACGCTGCAGGAGTTCCTCGTTTCAAGCACATTTCTAGATTAGCAATCGCTTTACTTTGTTTACCATTTTCGAACGCCTGTGTAGAAAGAGCTTTTTCAATTTTAAACATCATTAAAGATAAGTTCCGAAACAAAATGGCCATCAAAACAGCTGATGCCGTTTTGCGCGCGAGGTACCTCATTGAAGATTGTGCAGATTTCAAACCAACTGCTAATATGTTCAAAATGTTTTGCTCTGAAATCGTGTATACCAGCGAATTCGATGACGGTATACTCAATGCTCTAGCCGATCTCTAAGCGAAAATGTAACTATACAACTCGTGCAATGTATTCAATGAACTTACGTTCATTCGTGATAGATAAGAAAAAAAGTTGTAATAAATAGCTTCTGCTAATAAATATCGTTTATAATCATATATCATCAGCTTCTTCCCTAGAAACTCATTCAATAATACAATCGTATATCTTTTTATTCAAATTTCGACTCAGCCACTTATACCAGCCGAGTAACAGTAACCTCGCAAGCCGAGTGGATTTCACTCGGTTTTCAAGGTCGACGACCGTAGCCGACCAATCCCGAGGCGAGAATCCATAATGAATCCATGACACAAAATTCCGAGTGAAATCCACTCTGCCGTCGGGGTTAATAGAACTCGGACACAGTTACTCGGTATAGGTCAGTTGAATTTACTCGACCGTTTTCCCAGTGTATGAGTTCATCGTCGGGAAGTGATAATCGATCTTACATCGATTACAAATAGTAAAAAAGTACTATAAATCGATTTAGTGGAAAAAATCTCGATTTAGGTCGAATCTAGTGGAATCTGAAGTGTCTTCGGTGGAAGGACGCTCGGACCATCTGGCAACACTGGTTTTGAGATGGTTTTGAGTATGACAGTTTAGTTTGGCGGTATTAAGCAGTGTTGCCAACTTAACGGATTTCCCGTCATATCTAACGGATTTTGGTTGAGGGCAGCGGAAAACAATTAGTTATAACGGGTGACGGATTTTTTAACGGAATCTGAGTTTTCATTAAAAAAAATTAAATTAAGTTCTGTAAATGTAATTTCACTGGTTGTTTACCAATTCAAACTATTTTTTTTCCGCAAATAGCATAATAATATCATATTGTACTATGTCATTGTTTACGAACGATTGGCACAACTGACAACCGCGCGAAAGGCAACCGGGACTTAACCCCCTTATTGGCTCATTTAGGGTATTCAAATAATGAAATATCTCTTATCGAGACGCAATGGAACGCCATTCACTACACTCAATGGGAGAACATTAATGACACCTTGGCATTTTGGTCTCAAGTCAAGGAACATCAAGATGCTACCGGCACAAATCCTTTTAATGAGTTGTGCGATTTTGCCTTTTCAATCCTCCTTTTGCCATACTCCAATGCAGAGGTAGAACGGGTATTTAGTGTCATGAATAATGTGAAGTCAAAGCTTCGGAATAAAATGAAGGAAAATATGGTGAATGCGATTTTAAACATTAGATCAGGGCTGAAGAGGAACGACAAAACCTGCTTTTCTTATGAGTGCCAGAAAAAATAATTCGTATGGTTGGGACTATGCAAAGCTATAGTCAAAGCGAACCTTCAACTTCCACTGCTATGAGTCAATCTGTTGATGGTACGAACAGCGATGATGACTTTAATTTCGATTTGTGAAACTAGTTTTTGTTTTGTGAAATTTATTTATGAAATACATTCTTTTTCTTTAAGCCCGTTTGACACGGTGATAATTTTCTTGGATATATCTTCGCGAATTTCTTGCGGACATGCGCAGTGAACGTTACATATTTTTTAAAGTCCTTCTAGGAGAAAAGTTATCGTCTTTCAAATGCTATAATAATGAAATCATTTCTATTTAAATATTTACCTTTGAATATATATATATTAAAAACCAACGTTTGCCGCTGATTTATATTGTTGAGAAAAAATTCGAAAAGAAATTCGCAAAGATATTCCCCGAAAAATATCACCGTGTCAAACGGGCTTTAGACTTTAGCGCATTTTTTTATTCTGACGGATTTTATTGACGAGAAAAAAATTATTTAACGGATTTTTGACGGAAATTACGACCAAGCTTAACGGAATAAAAGTGAATTAGAAGCTGTATGATAAATGTACTTGTTTTAATTAGTGTAGTGGTAGTCTAGTGTTCTAAATAAAAAAGATTAGAATACAACTCAGTATTCTGATTCGAACGGCCTGATACAAATAAAATAATACAACTGGTTATGGGCCCAGGCCTACGCTAGAAACTGAGTGAAGGTGAAAATTAAAATCAGAAGACCACGAGGTAATAAAAGTGCATGAGAAAAAAAATTTAAAATGGGCGAATCTACAACCACCATAAAATTAACCGGGGAAAACTGGCCGGTATGGAAGTTCCAGACGACAAAGGAAGGGTAATTATTGAGTTTACAACAGACTGCCCCGATTTTCTTGAAATTTCGGATTTTAGCTTATTTTGGCCTGAAAAAGCCGAATATGAAGTCAGATTTTGTCGCTGGGTCATCTTTTTTTTCAAAAACTTGAGCTGACCTGACTTTTCCTAACCTTACTAACCTAACCTCCGAGTTCATAAAAGCATAGAATTCCTGAAATATATGAGGTAATTATTTACACTTACGTAGAACTCTTGAAATTTCATAAAATTTTGGTTACTTACTATTTTTGGGCTGAAAAAGACGAATCTAATATCAGAAAATCCGGGAAATCAACCATTTCCACATTTTCACCTTCGAAAAATTTCTAAGGAAATGTCAACATAGCGCCACCATAATGGATGCCGTTCAGAATTGCAGTAATGCCAACCTACAATAAGGAACTACGAAATAACTCTAATTTACATACAATTTTCGTTTTACTCACTCGTTTTGGGACGAAATTGAGCCTGAAAAGAGTGAAAGCAGAAAAAACTATGGTATTTATCGATAATTCAACAGACTGCCCCGATTTACTTGAAATTTCGGATTATAGCTTATTTTGGCCTGAAAAAGCCGAATATGAAGTCAGATTTTGTCGCTGGGTCATCTTTTTTTTTTTCAAAAATTTGAGCTGACCTGACTTTTTCTAACCTTACTAACCTTACCTCCGAGTTCATAAAAGTATAGAATTCATGAAATATATGAATTTTATTATCTAAAACATTGTCTATTTCATGAATTCTATACTTTTATGAACTCGGAGGTTAGGTTAGTAAGGTTAGAAAAAGTCAGATCAGCTCAAGTTTTTGAAAAAAAAGATGACCCAGCGACAAAATCTGATTTTGTCGCTAGGTCATCTTTTTTTTTCAAAAACTTGAGCTGACCTGACTTTTTCTAACCTTACTAACCTAACCTCCGAGTTCATAAAAGTATAGAATTCATGAAATAGATGAATTTTATTATCAAGAACATTGTCTATTTCATGAATTCTATACTTTTATGAACTCGGAGGTTAGGTTAGTAAGGTTAGAAAAAGTCAGGTCAGCTCAAGTTTTTGAAAAAAAAAGATGACCCAGCAACAAAATCTGACTTCATATTCGGCTTTTTCAGGCCAAAATAAGCTATAATCCGAAATTTCAAGTAAATCGGGGCAGTCTGTTGAATTATCGATAAATACCATAGTTTTTTCTGCTTTCACTCTTTTCAGGCTCAATTTCGTCCCAAAACGAGTGAGTAAAACGAAAATTGTATGTAAATTAGAGTTATTTCGTAGTTCCTTATTGTAGGTTGGCATTGCTGCAATTCTGAACGACATCCATTATGGTGGCGCTATGTTGACATTTCCTTAGAAATTTTTCGAAGGTGAAAATGTGGAAATGGTTGATTTCCCGGATTTTCTGATATTAGATTCGTCTTTTTCAGCCCAAAAATAGTAAGTAACCAAAATTTTATGAAATTTCAAGAGTTCTACGTAAGTGTAAATAATTACCATATATGAATTTAATTATAAAAAAGACTGTTTTTGATAATAAAATTCATCTATAACATGAATTCTATACTTTTATGAACTCGGAGGTTAGGTTAGTAAGGTTAGGAAAAGTCAGGTCAGCTCAAGTTTTTGAAAAAAAAAGATGACCCAGCGTCAAAATCTTCATATTCGGCTTTTTCAGGCCAAAATAAGCTAAAATCCGAAATTTCAAGAAAATCGGGGCAGTCTGTTGTAAACTCAATAATTACCAAAGGAAGAGGACTTCTAGGGATGGCTGATGGAACAAGGATTAAACCAAAAGATGGAGATGAAATGGAAAGATGGTCGAAGGACGACGCAAGGACTCAGGAAATATTGGTAACAAGAATGGAGAAAGGACCACTGACACATTTATTGTCCTGTGAAACAGCGAGAGAAATGTGGACCAAATTAAAAAGTGTGTATGATAAGGAATCGGTCATAAGTGTTCATCTGTTACAACAGAGATTTTTCATGCTCACCTTCGATTCCACAGTAAGTAATTTTATTTCAAAAATAGAAGAAATAAAAACTAAACTAAAAACAGCAGGTGAATTTTTGCCAGAGAAAATGATCATTACAAAGATTCTTATGACCCTTCCAGAAAATTTCAAACATTTTAGATCAGCCTGGGAGTCAGTACCAGTTGAAAATCAAACGATGGAAGAATTAACTTCAAGACTACTTCTGGAAGAAGAACGATGCAAATCGGAAGAGTCGACAACAGCCCTGATGACTAAAACTAAAAATTCCCCAAACAAGCAAGTCAAGAAATACTATATATGTAATAAAACTGGACACATTGCCAAGAATTGTTACTTCAGAAACAAGAATGTCAAAAATAATGAAAGTAGAGCAGGAAGTAAATTCTGTACAAACTGTCGAAAACAGGGACATGAATTACAAAACTGTTGGTTCAAGAAGAATAAAGAAGAAACATCTAGAGCAAGTCAAGTCAAGGAAGAGACCAATGCATTCATGGTGTATTAAAATGATGAAAGAACAAATGATTGGTACCTTGACTCAGGGGCCACCGAGCACATGTCATGGAATAAAGAAATGTTCGAAAGTATTGATGAAATTGGAACCCTTAAAACAGTAAGAGTGGGAAGTCGACAAAAGTTGGAGGTAAGAGGATATGGAATCATAAAATTGCATGCATATAATGGCTCTAAATTTATTGAAACCACATTGTCGAATGTTCTGTATGTACCAGATCTTAAGTTCAATTTATTTTCTGTTGGATGTGCCTTAGCTAAAGGATATTTCTTGAAATCAGATAATTCCATGTGTAGGTTAACTGATAAATATGATAAAGTAAGGGCAATTGCAATAAGAAAAAATACACTGTATAAAATGATATTCAAACATGACCAGAAAGAAAACCAAATTTCAGAATGCATGATAACAAAGAAAAGTGAAAGTTTAGAAATTTGGCATCACAAATTAGTTCATCAAAATGTTGAATATGTCAGAAGTTTTCTAAAGAATATGAATATTGAATACATAGATAGTGAATTCACTTGCGAACAGTGCTTAGTTGGAAAGCAGCATAAATTAAAATTTAAAACTAGTGAGTCAAGAGCTAATGCACTACTAGAAATAGTGCACGCAGATGTGTGTGGACCAATGGAAACAGTTTCATTACGCGGATCTCGATATTTTATATTGTTTAAGGATGATTTTTCTTCTTATAGACATGTTTATTTTGCTAAGCAGAAATCTGAAGTACCCAAAATAATTAAGAAGTTTATATCTATGGCTGAGAGGCAAACAGGAGAAAAAATGAAAACGTTGAGAACTGACAATGGCTTAGAATTCGTGAATAATGAAGTAAAACAACTTCTGGAGAGCAGAGGTATACGTCACCAACGTACAGTTGTATATAATCCTCAACAAAACGGAAGAGCTGAAAGGGAAAATAGAACGCTGGTAGAAGCAGCCAGGACTATGATAAATTCGAACAAAAGCTTAGGGAAGACTTTTTGGGCTGAAGCCATAAATACTGCTTCGTATATTATAAACCGAACAGGCCCAAGTCCTGAACAAGGCAAAACCCCATATGAGTTATGGCATCGGAAGAAATATAAGGTGGAAATCTTTCACATATTTGGGAGCAGAGTTTCCATATTAGTACCCAAAGAACGAAGATTAAAATGGGACGCCAAAAATGAACAGGGATATTTTATGGGATATGGAGAAGATGTAAAAGGTTTCAGAGTCTACATACCGCAGAAAAACAAAGTTGAAACCCAAAGAGATATAATATTTCTTCCAGACCAAGTTCAAACAACTAACAAAACAGCAAAAATCCAGAACTTCGAAGAGACAGAAGAAACGCAAGATGAAGAAATTGATGATGTGTTGCCTGAACCTGGTGAATACCTTGAAGACCATTCCATAAGGGAAGAGGATTCAGAAGAGAATGAAGAAATGGAAGTTGGAAGATACAACCTGAGAAGAAATATACGAGAGAACCCAAGATACAATGATTTCGAAATGGATGTTGACACAGTGTTGATGACAGTGAGTAACGATGGGGAACCAGCCAACTATGAAGAAGCAGTGACAAGCAGCGAAGCTGAAAAATGGAAGGAAGCTATGGAAGAAGAAGGAAAAGCGTTAGAAGAAAACAACTGTTACGAGTTAGTGAGTGCTAGTGTTGTTAAAAGGCCTATAGAGTGTAAGTGGGTGTACAAAAAGAAGAAAGACGAACTTAATAACGTTGTTAAATTTAAAGCAAGGCTTGTAGCCAAAGGCTTCCAACAATTTTTGACAAATCATGACATTTATAGCCCAGTAGCTAAATTACCCTCAGTACGATTCTTTTTAGCTTTGTGTAACAATTATAATTTCAAAATACATCAACTCGATGTATGCAGTGCTTTTCTGAATGGAATAATTGAGGATGAGGTATTCATAATATTACCTAAAGGTTTTGATAATGAAACAGGAAAATATGCAAAGCTGAAAAGATCATTATATGGGTTAAAAACCTCTCCAAAGAGTTGGTACAAAAAGTTTAATGATTTATTGATAACTTTAAAATTTGAAAGGTCTCAAAATGAGTATTGTATCTATTTTAAAATATCAAATACTTCCAGGATTTTCATCCTAATTTATGTTGACGATTTATTGATAGCTGGATCTAATGAAAAAGAAATTGATGACCTTAAGAAAACTTTAAACAAAAATTTCAAAATGAAAGATATAGGTGGCATAAATAAATTTTTAGGCATGAATATTACTCAGAACTTAGCTGAAAGTGAAATAAAAATAAACCAAACATTGTATCTAAAAAATGTATTAAAAGCTTTCAAAATGGCAGATTGTAAACCATGTAAAACGCCTATGGAAGTAAATTTTAAACATGATGAACTTAAATTAAAAGAATCTGAAAGTAGAAAAATCGAAGAAATGTGTAGAAAAGCAATAGGTTCATTAATGTATGCAATGCTATGTTCTAGACCAGATCTATGTATTTCAATAAGTATTTTAAGCAGGTATCAATGCAGCGCCAGTTCAGATCTTTGGAAAGCCATCAAAAGAGTTTTTAGATACATACAAGGAACTTTAAACAAAAGTCTTATTTTTAGAAAAACAAATAATCAAAACATTATATAAGGTTATGCTGATGCGGATTGGGCTGGGGATAGAACTGACAGAAGATCAACTTCTGGTTACTTGTTTAAGATTTTTGGATGTACTGTTAGTTGGTGTTCTAAGAAACAGTCTTCTGTTGCTCTGTCTTCAACTGAGTCTGAATATATTGCATTAAGTTTAGCTATAAGTGAAGCATGTTGGCTTAGAAGCTTGATTATTGACCTAAAGATATGTAATAGTAATAGTTTAATTGCTGTAATTTACGAAGACAATCAATCAGCGATCAAAGTATGTAAAAACCCAGAATTCCACAAAAGACTTAAACATATCGATATTCGATTTCATTTCATAAGAGACAAAGTGAATAATAATACAGTATCGATAAGATATATTTCAACAAATTTGCAGATAGCAGACATGTTCACAAAACCGTTGTCACAACTTAAATTTGAACATTTACTTTTAAAATGTAACCTAGTTTAAGAATTGGAGTAATTTGCCATTGAGGGGGAGTGTTGTTTATAGTTAGTTTGTTACAATGGCAGTTGCCACTGGCGTCTTGATTTATGTTAGTAATTTATTTCTATGGTTTCATGAAAGCGTCTGTTTTGAGTATGACAGTTTAGTTTGGCGGTATTAAGAGAAGCGAAGCGTTATGATAAATGTACTAGTTTAATTAGTGTAGTGGTAGTTTAGTGTTTTTAATAAAAGTATTTAAATAAAACTCAGTATTCTGATTTAAAACGGCCTGATATAAATAAAATAATACAACAATTAAAAAGATAATTCGATTTTTCGATTGTACTCAATCTTTTATTTTTATGAATAACAGCATTATACATGTCAATCCAAGTTGGAAATTCTGTTATGTCGCCTGAAAAAACTTTAAGTTCGATTTGTTTCAACTGAAGGTTGCAAACCTCATCGTCTTTTCTTTGACTCTTTTGTTGTTTACATTTAAGATCAAGAAAGATTTGTTTAATTCTCAAAAATTTATCATTGAACTTTTTTCTAATTGCATCCTGTTCTTCGAAATTAATGCCCTCCGTAACGTCGGCAACTCCTATGATGGAATTATGATCAGAACAGAAATCTTGTTTGATCTGATCAATTTCACTCACTGATACTTCCAACAAAGAAACAAGATTTGGATCAGTTTCAGCACGAACCGCTATTTCAAAAACCTCATCCAATGAATTAAATTGAGTTTGTCGTAAAGGACCCCGCACGGGAACCCATATAAAATGGTTCTCGTTGGAATTTCTCAATTTTTTTATATGTTTTTATATCCTTTGTTATCAACAACATGTGAAAGTTTTAAACAGTTTCTATGTCTAGTTTCGATTTTATGAATTTTTGAAATGTTGCGATTAAGCCAATTGCCATAATTATTTAAAAGAATTTTTCCATGTTCAATTAATTTATTATAATATTTTTGAGAAGAATTATGTAAACAGTTTCCAGAAAATATATATATTTAATCATTTTCCTAACAATTTCAGATCAGTACCTACGTGGTGGCTCTGAAATACTCACAGAGTTGGTCGAAAATTAAATTTCATTAACATTTTTTGAAATATTTTCTTAAAACTTTTATTGGTATTATATTAAACTCTTTTGAGGAAACATTAGGAATAATCTAAGTACTGAAGGTATCTAGTTCATAATATAATTTATTTATTTATTTAGAACTACACCACTCAACAGCTTAAGCCAGTTATAGAGTGGGAAAAATACAATAAAATGAACACAAATATGAAAATAAACACAAACAATATTTCAGAAACATAGTAAATGATGCAACTCTGTGAGCAAACAATAATATACATATAACGCAGTTATGATGGTAATATTCAAACTATATTTAGATAAAATTGAATATTAGAACGTATATTAACAATATCAAAAAACTGTTTATTAACTATGGTGGCCTATTACCTGCATCTAAGATATTTTCTAAAAGAAACCTACTGGGATATTTAATATTATTTTGGTGACGTGCATAGCCCAAATACCACAAGACACTACAAATATGGGAACAGCACCCCACTGTTCTCGATCCACTTTTACAAGTGCAGTAGTACCCTAAGATTATATTGTCATTATCTACTTCTTCATAGTTATTCTCTGAATTGTCGGTATTATATTTAATCCATAACTGATATTTCACTGCATTTCTGAACCTGGAGGATAAACGACATCTCAGTAGCCCTGGTTCTATGATCCTTTGATCAATTTCGAAGACATTTGCTCCTTCTTCCTCAAAGCTATCCTGAATATAAGAGGAAGCTAATCCAATTTGGTAAACTCCAAATGAAAGTTTACTTAGGTATTCCAAATCCAAATTAGGAAAATCCGGAAAATGATTTAAATTCAAACGTGTCCAATTTGCACGAATATGGGCCAAGTTATTCTCTAAAACACGTAGTCGTAGACGATTTACCCTGATGGATTTCTCTCG
The DNA here is from genome assembly GCA_030704885.1 of Cynegetis impunctata. NCBI lineage: Eukaryota > Metazoa > Arthropoda > Insecta > Coleoptera > Coccinellidae > Cynegetis > Cynegetis impunctata. The sequence continues at coordinate 4,885 of JARQZK010000297.1, read as the reverse complement.
CATTCTCCTTGCCAAAGCAATGTCTACATTCCGCATGTTTATAGTTGGCCTGAATTTGTTGATTAAAGCCGCAGCAATACGGAAATAATCTCCTAAAGAAGTTACTTGGGACATTGGGATTACTCCTTCTAGCATCTTGTTTTCGTGACAAGACGAGATTGGTTTGCATCTTCAGTTGACAGCTGGTTTTGACCGGGTTGCAGAAAAGCTGGAAGTAGACATGACATTCCCAACTCTTCTAGTACCGGTACTGAATCGCGGTACCCTCTATCGCAAATCACAATATCACCCGCTTGAAGCCATTGTTGCAATCCATTGGCATCTCTTTCAAATTCTGCGTGCAATAGTGAGGCATCATTGTTTTTGCCATCTGCAAAATATGGCCCGTGTATATCTAAGATATAGCCATCTGGAGCTGTAACCAGAACCGGCTTCACCAGATGAGTGTGTTTGTGGGTTGAATATGATTGCTCAAGCTTCTAAAGTTTCTGCTTCTTTGTATGTGGCTGTAAGTACCATCAACATAACATATTGCTCGAGGCATACCTGGTTCTGGATTGTATAATTCATTAGCAAATTCTGGGATGTGATTATTAATGTATTCCTCTCTAGTAATAGCCTGAAGACCGAGGTTTTGCGTGACAAAGCCAGTCATAATCGATCTTCTTGTAGTAGCAACTGCATTGCTTACAGCTTGTCTGCTTGAATAATTAAAAATTACTTTTAAAAATTCATCAGATATACCCTGACGCATTTTACACAAAAAAGTTAAAAGATCCTTCTTTGAAACTGCTCTTACATAATGATCGTTATCTTCAACACCTCCGCATGAGGTATACAGTTCTTCAAACTGAACTTTGGTAAGGGAAGAAACACAGGGAAAATCATCGTCAGTGAAATCATTAACACCTTCAAATCCTTTATTTTGATTATTAATTTTCTGTCGTAAGTTCTGTAAGATTCGTTGTAATTGGGTGCCCTTAGGCTTATACGATCGATGTACAAATTGCAAACCGGGTAGAAGTTCTGGCAGTAAAAGGCCGTTTTCGTCCAAATGTCGTGAGCAAACACGCACTATTTCCGGAACATAAATATTGCTTCTTATAAAAATGTCAGTAATAAAGTTTGTTGAAACTCGCCCTAAATGATTGTGTCCATTGCAAATTTCACAAGACGAATTCGCTGATTGCTTTAAAACATTCAGTTTCAAACATTCCGGATCCTCTTGAACCATTTCAATTTCTTCATTGAGAGATCTTGAACAATTCAAACAAACTCGAGAATTGTTGTTAAACTCCAAGGCAGGGTGGTTCAAGTTTTCTCTTCTTAAAATAGCTATTTGCCTCTTGTGTTCATTGATTTCATTATTTACCAATCTTGTTGTAAATCTTACTTTACATAAAACATTACACACATAACAATTGACACGGTTATTATTATTATTAAATGGCATTTTTTTAATACAAAAGTAGAACTGAATAATAATTAATGATTAGAAATTGCTTCAGCTGAATTGAAAACTAAACAAAGGTACAATTTGGTTGACAGTTCTTCATGAACAATCGCCATATTTATTGTTGTCGTTGGCAACGCTAAGCCAACCAATACTTTTTTTAGCTTGACTTGTATGTGGTGAAAAATCAAGGAAGTCGATTTTCGCTAGTTTTGTAACTGTCATGTTTGAGCTGTTTAGCTTACCTATGTAGGTCGGATCAGAATACAATTTTATGGTTGCTATGATGAATAAAGTAGCGTCTTTAATATTTAGATTTTCTCAAAAGTTTTCAATATAATACCAATAAAAGTTTAAGAAATACTGTTATATAAATTAATTTTTGACAAACTTTGTAACTATTTTAGAGTCGCCCTGTAGGGAAAAAATCATATCTGATCTGCAATTGTTGAAAACAGAATGAAAAATATATATTTTTCGTGAAATATCTACAGTTGGTCCCGAAGTTATTATAACAAAAATTGTTTCAAACTAACAAAGTTTTTAAAGCATTATCACATTTGGCTTAATCGCAACATTTCAAAAATCCATAAAATCGAAACTAGACATAGAAACTTCACATTTCATTGATAACAAAGGATATAAAAACATATAAAAAAAATGAAGAAATTCCAACGAGAACCATTTTATATAGGTTCCCGTGCGGGGTCCTTTATAATTCTCCACAATGAAAATGAAAACAGTATAATTAATTTGAACTATTGAACTTATTATTTTGTGAAAATGAAAATGAGAGAGGTTAGAAGAAATATGTAAATATTGTGAATAAATCGCGCTACGTACTGGTATGAACACCGAAGAGCGGTGCGCACTGCGTGAATAAAATGGGATGTACGCTGCAACGTCGCCGTCGGTCGTAACTTGAATTTATAATTATGAATGAATTATCTTGATGAGATAAGAAAATTATTGAAAAGTGAAAATCACCCAACATTAAGCATCCGTGCCCGAATTGGACCAAATAATGGAGGATTGAGACTTTAGTGGACTGTATACAATTTTAAAGTTGTTAAAAAATACCTTCAAATCCTACCTTATTGCCGGACTCAACCTTGGGTGTTGGATAAAAGTTCTTAACTCGGTGAAACTCGTTCCACTCACACTCTGGCCAGAGTTCCACTGTCCCTGTTAAGGCCAAAACTGCGTAATATTTCTGTTTTATCTGTATTATTTGTACATATGGCAACATCGTGCGAATAGCGCCCGTTGAGGGGTTCTATCCACATTTTTTGTGAGAGAACGAGAGTCTATTCACCCAAGCGAATCGAGATGCATGTCAATGTATGCTCTTGTCAATTAAACAATAAAAATCAAAGTGTTTTATACAGTCCACTAAATCAACCAATTAACATGGTCCTACTGAGCCGGATCTAAAATCAATAATTACAATTATATACAAGAAGGATAGTCTAAAATCTCATAATTCTACCAAAGAAATCTGCGAATGCATCCAGTGATCACGTGAACAGTGTTATTTCATCACAAGTTAGGGTAGCAGGTACTCAGGTAGTTACTCAGCCAACGAGTCAGACTGCAGCGCAACGATAAACAGAGAGAGAAAGCGAACCACCCAGAAGCAACGAGTGAGTAATTTCCTTTATCTAAATCTTTCCTTGTAACTATAATATCAATTCCATTCATTTTTATCTGAACTATATCGATATGGCAGAAAATCTATCAAGGTTGATTCACCAACGGGGTCAGTAGTAGTACAACAGTGTTCGTTCTAGCCCACTTCAACTTTTCAATTTCATTAAAAACGTCATATGTAAGTTCTACTTTCTCAAGTCTGTCTTCTAATTGTTTGATAATTTTATTATTAATCTCATTAAGATTTAAATTATTAATAAATGTGCGAACTCTACCCAAACATGATTTCTGTTGACCCCAGTAGTACAACAGTGTTCGTTCTAGCCCACTTCAACTTGTCCGAAATGTCAGTTCTGCGCATGCGCGACTTCGGGGCGTGGCTATGATAGGGAAGTCGGCCATTTTGTGGCGGGAAATTCAAACAACAATGTCATTTCTGCGCATGCGCGAACTCTGGACGGGAAGTCGGCCATTTTGCGAACGTCGGCCATTTTCCAAGATGGCGGACCACGGTATTATCGTAATTTGGAACCTGACCAACAGATGGCGTTTCAAGATGGCTAACCACAGTATTATCGTAATTTGGAACCTGACCAACAGATGGCGTTTCAAGATGGCGGACCACAGTATTATCATAATTAAGAACCTGGCCACCAGAGGGCGTTCTTACAGATCACTGCATTATCGTCATTAGGAACCTGACCACCAGATGGCGTTCCAAGATGACAGATCATTATATTCTCATCATTCAGAATCTCGCCAACAGAGGGCGTTTCAATAGCATTTCAATTTGAATGTTTGACGTATGACAGTTCTATGCTCTGAGATATCTATGGTTCAAGATGACATTTGACCGTAACGAATGACAGATGGGATGACGTATGACAGTTCTATGCTCTAAGATATCTATGGTTCAAGATTACATTTGACAGTTACGAATGACAGATGGGATGACGTATGACAGATCGATGCTTTAAGAAATCTATGATTCAAAATGACTTTTGACAGTTCTATGTTTCAAATACAAGATGGTGGATGCGCGAGGCTATGAGAATAAGCATGGGGACCTAGAGAACTGAAATTGTAAATGGGGGCCTCCAGGTGTCTTCGTGCAGGCTCAGACGACTGAGTTCGATATATAGAAATATATGGAGTCTTCATGGGGGCCCTTGAGACGCTTATATAAAATTTTAATGTTTCATTTTTCGTTAGCTGACTTACAGATCACGGTTCAGGAATATGAGTTGATTTAAAAAAAAAATTCAAAATTGAAGAAATCGAGCTCGGGGTTTGAACCTCTATATTAGGAGTCCATGGCTCTCCCAAGTTAAAAAAAAATCAAATTGAAAAATCCAACGCGAGGATCGAACCTCTATATCAGAAGTCCAACACTATCAAACTTAAAAAAAATCCAGCGCGAGGATCAAACCTATATATCAGAAGTCCAACACTATCAAACTTAAAAAAAAATCCAGCGCGGGTATCGAACCTATATATCAGAAGTCCAACACTATCAATCTTAAAAAAAAATCAAATTGAAAAATCCAACGCGAGGATCGAACCTCTATATCAGAAGCCCAACACTATCAATCTTAAAAAAAATTCATACTGAAGAAATCCACATGTAGAATTGAACCCAATATATCTATATTTGGAGTTCAACACTATGTTCACTGCTCTTAAAAAAAAAATTTTCAAATTAAAAAATCCAACGCGAGAATCGAACCTCTATTTCAGAAGTCCAACACTATCAAGCTTAAAAAAAATTCATACGGAAGAAAT
>JARQZK010000296.1:10000-32196 GCA_030704885.1 Cynegetis impunctata | reverse complement strand
AATCATACATGAGTTATATAATCAGTTATAATATCGCAAGAGCACCGAAAATAATCGATGATACTTCCGAGCCACGAAACGTATTTTGCGAAACACCAGGAGAGCGCAGCTCGAGTGGTGTTTTAAGAAAATACACCGAGTGACGACGTCAGTATAATCGATTATTTTCGATTGCTCGAGTGGTATTCGTTACGATTATATAACGAATAAAAAATATTGATTTTTTCTGACAAACCTCAAAACACCGTCTATATAAAATCATTCACATATTGACACGAGGCGAAACACCAAAACGATTATATCACGTCATCAAGGTTATATTCACTTATCAATACGCGGTTGTTATGCAAAATGCTAAAATAGATGAGTTATATAATCAGTTATAATATCACAAGAGCATCGAAATTAATCGATTATACTTCCGAGCCACAAGACGAATATAAAATAATATTAATTTTTTTTGACAAACGTCAAAACATCGTCAATATGAAAACATTCACATTTTGACACGAGGCGAAACACCAAAACGATTATATCACGTCGTCAAGGGTATATTCACTTATCAATACGCGGTAGTTATGCAAAATTCACAGATTCTATTGGCTTATTTATACATGAGTTATATAATCAAAATTATACCACTTCTAAATAAAATGATTATAAGGCATGTGATTGATAGCTGGTGGATTGTTCGAATGATGAGAATAGTGTTGATAAAATTGAATCCATATTTTCAGTTAGCCTTTTGGAAATAGAAGTGGTTGAGTGAAAGGATATTATTGAAGAAGTATTGTTTATCCTTGAGCTTTTTGGCTTAATTGTTCTATATTGATTCATGTTGTGAGTTGTACAAATTAAATTTGTATAAATTGTATATATCTTTCATCATTAAATACTTCCGGTATTTATAATCAGATCTGGTTACATAAGAGCATGAGGAAATTGACATATATACATACATCCTCACATACGTCATTCACAAGGGAGGTTCTTAATTAATTGATTGAAGGATTTGTCTTAAAAGAAGATTACTCGTAATTGTATACGTTCCGAAAAACTGCATCAGTTCTAGAATAGATTGATGTTGTGCATGTGATGGGATGCTCTGAAGATGTGGATGATCAAAAAATTGAATCTTTGTTTGAATTTGGCCTTTTAGAGAAATGATGAGAGTTTGAGCTGCAGACATAAATGCTAATGAAAAAAAATGTTTTGACTTGAAGACTTTCATTTCATGTTTGAAATATCTTTGTCTCTAAACATTACTTTGATCATAAATTACTGAGATATTCGCATAGCTAAGAGCTCTAGCATCAGTGCCCGCTGTATGCATTTATTTGTTCATTGTATGTACTTCACGGTACAAAACTTTCAGTTTTCTGATCTTCACTAACTTATTGAATGACTCATGATGTCTGGTATTAACATGCTTTCATCTCATTCAAATCGATTGTGTCACGTGGTATTATTTGATATTTGTTGAAATATTATTATTTTTGTTTTATGATTGACCGCATAAAATGCAAATTTCTTGCAATACTATATTTGATATTTTATTAAAATATTTATGATTCAGTGAACGATTTTTTTTATACTTCTTACAAAAAATATATAAAAGTTTTCAACAATAATTTTCCGTTTTCTGTTCACATAGGTAGGTACTCGTAATTGAGTTATATCAAAGATCTTTTAAAGGATCTCATATATACAAGATTTATTCAACTTCAATCACGTTTTTATAATTGAGTCAATAAATCTGCAGTTGAGATTCTAATTGGAAGGTTCCTTAGTAATGGAAGTCTGTGATAGAAGTAACAGATAACAATGAAATCCCCAAATCGCCGTTTCCAGAAAAATACCTTTACAATTTGTTATCAATAAAATATTTTGCAATTTGATTGGGATTGATAATGCTGATAGAAAGAGAATATTTTCTGATACTTGATAACTTTATATTTGTTATATAGTTTCGTATTTTCGATGGATAGTTACCTTTGTCTGTGTTTGAGTTAGAGAAAAAATTTAATCATTTGTATTGAAAATCGAAATGTATTTACCTATAGTCAATTGAAAAATTACATTTGGGGTTGCATTCATCAGAGGACGCAATCTTTTTTAGATATCAAGGAGGTGTAAGTGTAAAGTTAAATCCAAGTTTGTAGGGTTGCAACCCTTGTCTCTCGGCCGCCATCCTGGAAAAAGGGAAACAAATGATTTTTATGGTTCATCTAACAAACTATAGGTCTGACAAAAAAATTATTCAAACACTTTTTGTTGCAAATAAAATTCTCTACAACCTTAGTTTGGTGACCTTTAGCCGTAGAACCAAAAATAAAAAGTTATAAGCGAAAATCAATGGAAATTTGAGAAGAAATTTTACATCGGTCATTATAACTTTTATTCTGATCATTTTGAAAAAAAAATGATATCAAACTATTTCTCATAATGAACTCTTTGAATGTTTTTCATTAACTAAAGATTCACAACGCTGCGAAAAGAACATTATTCTCCAGTATCCATAACTAAACATAAATATTAATGATTTGCTATAATTTTCTATCATCTTTTAATTTTATTTCATGATAATCTTTTCAAGTATTGATAAAACTATATTATTGTTACTAATTAATTTTTAACGGACCAGGCTGCAACTCAGGATCTGGTTGACCTTCTATATGAAATAATTAATGGAGATCCGGAGAAGGAACTTGTCCTGTTGCCAGTCTACCCAGAACAATAGAGGCACACTGCAGAACATAGTGAGGTCAGTTTTCCGAAATCCACACATCTCTCCACAGAAGATGCATCTGCAGAATATCCACTTTAGAAGCCGAGGGGGTGCAACAGGTTTTGAGCTTCGAACTGGCATCAATATCTGTCTATATTTTTTTACATCACGAGCCTTCAGGGTAGTTGTAATTACCGAGCCACTACTGGACCTGATGGTAAACTCGAAACCTATAGAAGCGGGCTATATATTATGTTGGAGGAAGTGAAGATGAATTAAATGAACTCTTTGTCACTGATTTGGCGAATTGTTCATATTGAAACGAAAAATATTTCACCAATGACAGTGAACAAAGCAAAGTCAACTCTCTTGAAGAGAAACAATGCTATTCCACTTGCTAACTCTGAATGTTTCTCCAGGGTTTTAAGATATTTAGGTTTATCCATATTGTAAGCTACTGAATTTGTGTCCCACCCTGAAAAAGCATGGATAAACAGCAAATTAATCTAAATTACGTTTGCGTACATAGAACCTGACGAACAATATGATTGTTCTGCAGTGTTTTAAAAAAATACATTCGATAGTTTCTTCCAAGTGCCGAAAGCAAAATAAGCACGTCAATATCTTCAGCTAAAATGGTAACTGAGTCAAACGATTGAGATGCACCAAGAGCAGAGCAAACGATGGGTGTGTCTGTATCTGATTCTGCTTGGTCGACACTGAAACTCACCTCCGAGAATGAAGTTTTGAGAAGTACAATGAAATTAGCTTCTCATTACCAAAAAATTTCTCTTCTGATAACGTCGGTATTGTGCTCTTGTATAATTTTACTTATGTCGACCTGTGTTTTTTCGTGCGACGCAAACGCTCCACGGACTTTGTTCCTTCAATATCCAGGTCGTCTGAGTAGCAAATACAATGCTTGCCGAGAGCCCAAACTATTATTGTAGATATCTGATATAATTTCTAGTATTATCATTCATTTCGATCCCAACCCACTTAATGTAAAAGAATTTTACTGTTATATAAATTTTTGTCAAATTTTCTTCGATTTTCGCTTAGTACTTAGTAATTTTTGACTAAAAGTAACAAAAGCAAGAATGTAAGGAATTTTATTTGCGACAAAAGAACAGTTTTTTTGTGAGACATTTAGTTTGTCAGATTTACCATAAAAACCAAATGTACCCTAGTTTCCAAGAAGGCGGCCGTGGGACAAAAGATGCAATCCCACAAACGTGGATTTATTTTTACACTAATCCCTACATGATATCTTAAATATGAAATTGCATCTTCTGACAAATGCAGCCCCAAACGTTACTTTTCATATTTGAATACTGGAGAATAGTATTCGTTGCACAGCACTGTCAAACCTTAATTAACTGATAAAACTCAAACAATTCTGGATGAATATTATTGCTTGAAAACTCCCCTCCAGAAATGATCTGATATCATTTTTTGGTAAAATGATGAGAAAAGAAGTTATAACGACCAATCAAAAATTTCTTCTCATTGATTTGCGCTTATAACTTTCTAAGTTGTAGAGAATTTTATTTGCAATAAAAAATATGAAAATAATTTTTTTGTGAAACCTACATTTCGTCAGATTAACCATAAAAACCGTTTGTAGCTTTTTTCCAAGATGGCGGCCCTGGGACAAGGGTTTCAACCCCACAAACTTGGATTTAACTTAACACTAACCCCTCTTTGATATCTAAAAAACAATTGCGTTCTATAACAAAGGCACGCTTAGCACAAGACTATGTGATATTTCAATGGACTATTATTTTTTGATAGAGTTTGTGTGTATAAAATTTGATAATGTTGACATTTTTAGAGATAAGAACTGTCATATGAAAAAAAAGTATTATCATGGGTAATACTATAAGTACTTTAAAATAAACAGGTTATACATCGATAACTTGTTGCGTAATTACAAAGAGTGTCAGTTTGACGGTCTAAATAATGCGAGCGCGAAGCAGGAGGATTATTCTGTCAAACTGACACGATTTGTAATTATGCAGGAAGTTTTAGATGTATAACCGTATTTATTTTGAAGTACGCATTGTATTTCATATGATTATTTATTGAGTAAATTAAGTAAAAATCTTCGAGTCGACTTTTTCCTGAACAGTTATTGATAAACGTCAAAACTTGACGGTCCTGTTATTTTTTGATTGGTAGAGCTACTATATGTATAATCAGGTATCATCGAAATTATACATAAGGTAGCTTAACTGAATTGATCGTTCTGATCGGTTGAAAATTATACGAAAAAAATAATCATAACTACATTTCTACGTGAAGCCATCTTATAAGAGTATATTTTCATTGAATATCCCTGTTAGACAAGAGATATTGATGTTAGAGCTGTCTGCTTTTCGATAATGGAGTGAGAACAGGATAGAATTATCAATTCATACTATAATTAGTAAATTCTCTCTGAATTGTTCAATATTGAGAGAGCGCTTCGTGTCGGTGATTTCATTAAATTCATTTTATCAATCCATTCAAATCTTATAGCATGCGTTAAGTTTTCATTATTCAGCATCTAGCAAACTTTCAGCTAGACCTGACTGATCCGATTATTGCATTTCACTAAAGTTAATGGAGATAAATCCGATAAATCGCTTGTGGCCAGCTCAAAGCTTACCATCGGAACCAAAATAATAATATCAACTTCATTTCGTTATCGATTGAACGTCTATCAGAAAGAAGCTCAGTGGTTGGCATTGTTCAAGAATAACGAATTACAGCCCCTGCACGGCTCTCTAATTCTGAACAAATGATGTATTTCCTACGTGTTCCCGGTTGTTTATGTTTTATCTACACTTGAAACGTTCAGGGCAAATAAGGGAGGATTACATTTGCAGGGTTTTTCGATGATTGTTTATTTGTTTCACACCTCGATATAATCACTCACCAAATGATCTATGCAATGGAATGTGAAAATGTTTCAAATATATGAGAGCTGTTCTTAAAGCTGTGATTTGAATTTCTTCGGAATTAGAATTGATTGAATCAAGCAATTTATGATCGTTTGGGGTAATAATGCGTTTTATTGAAATAGGTCTTCAAATACTTTTATTGAAGTTCTGATTTTGGGCAATACTGCCTTTTCTGAATACGTTTGCTACTACTGAATTCTAAGTTCGATATATGTTTCCATTCTCTTCTGAATAGTCGGCTGTTTTGATCATACAAAACTAAAGCAAAAAGGCTTTCAATTAATATATATATATATATATATATATATATATAGATATATATATATATATATATATATATATATATATATATATATATATATATATATATATAATCAATGACTATTTTCGATAACCTTTATCATGACTCACAACATAAGATATAAAATAGGTACCAACTTTTCCATACCTAACAAAGATCTAATTAAATTTCTGATTTCGAATACTTTCTGATAAAATTGTTAGAATTTCATGTTGACTAAGCTTCTTTAAAAATATAAAAATAGGATAGAATGTCTCTCACTCTCATCATCTAAAATTTTTGACGTTCAGGAATTCATTTCAAATTTATCAATTAAAAAATTTCTGTAAATTGATATTAGCTTCTTGGTAGATTGTATTTCATACAATGTTGAGCTTCCGTATATCATATTTATAATAGAAAAATTTCCTTTGACTTCTTACTATACGTTCTTGAATTATGTTATTTAATTTGGCAATAGTTATCAGTGAATAAAAAATATTTTTCAAAAACTTCTCGTAGGAAATTTTCATATATCAACTTGGAATTAACATTCAAAACTGATCATAAATTTAAAGATGTCATAATAAAAACTGTCACGGAAAGCTCTTTCAAAATACCCAAATCAAAATGATACTTTCGAAGATTAAAAAGTTAGATAACCGAATGCACATAATTCGATCGAAATTGTGATTATTTACGAATACGTTGTCGAATGAATAAGGGTGACTACTACTTTCAGCGCATTTACTCTGATGTTTCGTCATAACTAAGCCACATAATGAAGACTAACATTTTTCATACTGATAATATATATATATATATATATATATATATATATATATATATATATATATATATATATATATATATATATATATATATATATATATATATATATATTTATGTGCCTTGAATTTATTTTTATGAAGATATACAAAGATATATCATATACAACAAGCTCAATACAATAGATTTTATATTTGCCTGAGGTAGAAACGAACTCCAAATTATTAATGTTGGATTCAACAATGAATTTCAGTAACAATAACAGATACAAGTATAATATAAATGACAATAATTTTAATAATAATAATAGAAATAACTACAATAGGAATAACTCAAGAAACATTTATGGAAAAATGTACAATCAAAATAATAATCCTAGTAATGACAGCAAATTCGAAAGTATAAACAAAAGAGTTAATGGTACTGAAATATCTTAATAAGCATGACCAAAAACTTAATATCAATTATATAGACTATGAAAACCATACAGAATTTATTTAAAAAAAAGAAGGCAGTACTAATATTAATAATGATAAAAAAAAGTTATTCGAAAAAGGAGGAGAACTATATAATCATAATTTGAACATTTTATTAGGAACTAGTTTAGTTTTGAATATTAAGAAGACTTTTTTTGAAACCTGGAAGTATTTCATCCAGAATATAATTAACCATATAGTTCAGACAAATGCGTTGAAATTTAGTTTAGCCCAGGTATAAGTACAAAATTAAGATGAGAAATTCCATATTTATTTTATATCTCAAGTAAAAAAGAGATATGAAAGGAATTATCGTATAATGGATTCAGCATCAGCTAGTATTAATGTAAATTAAGACAGATCTTTCTTCATTGATGAATATGATGCAAAACAAACTTCATGACAGTACGATTCCTGATAGTCTGGGCAACAAGTGCTTCTTTATTCAACTTTTCTTAGCAGTCTCGGAAACATATGTGCAAAATGTCTCTCGATTAAGAATAGCATGTAAATGACTTTTGAATAAAATAAAGTTTAGCTCGCGTAAATTATGAAAGCTATATACAAGACAAAAAAAGGGTTTTTTTGGAAATTTCTCAAAAATTCAAAGCGATTTTCAAAATCTAAAAAAATTCAAGAAGAAAATGAAATTGTCGAGAAGAAACTCATCACCCGAAACCATAAGACCAATATATCATAACGCTTAGACACACCGCGATACCTCATTCCGAGATTAACTGTCAACAATGTTTAATCTGGATATATATATATATATATATATATATATATCTATATATATATATATATATATATATATATATAATATATATTATATATATATATATATATATATTATATATATATATATATATATATATATATATATATATATATATATACACCCACATTTTAATTATTGTTTCTCATTATTACTATCATGTGGAATGGCGGATGTACAGAGGCTCCAACTGCTTCAAAACAGGGCAATGCGAGTAATATTATGCGGTACTCGTTATACCCCAGTTAATTTAATGCTTAAAACACTGGGATGGCTATCGATAAAGCAAACCATAGAAATGTGTAGTGGTTTGTTCATTTTTAACCTGAAAAATAAATTGTTGCCAAAATATTTGCAGGAATACTTAGTTGCTAGATCTGAAAGGCACCTGATTAATTTGAGATCACGCGACCTTTTTGATATTGAGTTTGCTAGAACAACTCACATGCAGAAATATCTTTTCAGCGATGGTTTGAGACTATTCAACGCATTGCCCTTGGAAATGAAAAATGCACAATCTGTCAGGTTATTCATACGTAGAATTAAGAGGTGGTACTTGGGAGAATAAACAGATTATGTAAATGATGCTATGAATTGTATTACCATTTTGTCTTTTTTATGAGAGAGTTGAATCGTATTCTGTTGTTGTTTGTAAATGAGTAGCTTTTGTAGCTAATGATAATGATAATAAATAAATAAATAAATAAATATATATATATATATATATATATATATATATATATATATATATATATTATATATATATATATATATTTATATATATATATATATATATATATATATATATATATATATATATATATATATATTATATATATATATATAATATATATATATATATATATATATATATATATATATATATATATATATATATTTATATATATATATATATATATATATATATATAAATATATATATATATAATGTTCAGAAAGATTTCCGCGGTCGGAAGTATTTGAAAAACTTGGTTCTCGGAATGAACCGCGTAAAAGATTTGAAAAATCTCGACGTTTCGGCTCCTTTTGCGAAGCCATCTTCAGGAGAATTAGAAGGAAAATAATTCAGATACGTGGCCTCAATCTGCCTACTCCACGAATCGAATTAGGAGGAATCGGAAACAATACGATTGCGTGGTCACAACCTGCCTACTCCACCAACCATACTGCTTCCTGTCAACTCTGAAGTCTCAACCTGCCTACTCTTCAGAGTCAACTGACGGGCCGATCGTCGTGTGGCCGTATTTATAGGCGAGGGGGGCGGGTACTCCCTCCATTGAAGTAGAAATTGACGTAGTATTGACGTCAATGGGGTATTCACGCACGGTATCAGTGCGGGATGCACTCTGAGTGGGTGTGACATGGCGACCACTGAGAAGTGGTTTCCATGCTTATGGGAGTCTGTGACTGTCATCTCTGGTGTTCAAACAATTTGGACGTTTTTCTATTTCTACAGCTTCACGAAAAATTCGGGATTTGAAAGATCGGACGGGAGCAATAGTTTTTGTATTGGGGAAATCGATAATGTGGCCTGTTTGGGTGTGATGTTGGGAAAGGGCGTTGGTGATATCTGAGTGTCTTACTGAAAGTGAATGTTCCTTGGCACGGACCTGAATTCGTCGGTTCGTTCGTCCTATATAAGAACGAGGACAATTGGAACAGGGAATCTCATAAACACCGTGATTTTCGTTAGGAATTTTATCCTTGACGAATCTGATCAGATGGGAGAGTTTTTGTTGGGTAGTGAATATTGTTTTGATGTTTGTGTTTTTGAGAGATCTCGCGATCATATCTGTTACTCCTTTGATGTAAGGAAGGAATAATTTAGGTGTAGATTCTTGGTCAGTGCGATTGGAAGTTGGTAGAGGTGGGGTGATGTTTGTGTGTTTGCGTATGTCCTTGTTGATTTGATATGTGTTGTAACCGTTCTGTAATAATACATATTTTAGAGTATTGAGTTCTGATTCACGGTGTTCGTCGTCAGATAGTCGAATGGAGCGGTAGATTGGGGTATTAACTACAGAGTTAAGTTGAGAGGGATGGTGGTGAGACTGGGCGTTCAGATAACGGTTTGTTTGGGTGGGTTTACGATAAACTGAATAGGAGAAGCCTTGGGATGAAAATTTTTTGACCATGACATCGAGGAATGGTAGAGACCCATCGTTTTCCACTTCCATTGTGAATTGGATACTTGGATGTATGCCATTCAAATGATTCAAGAAGTGGAGCAATGAGTCGCCGCCATGGGGCCAGATCGCAAAGACGTCGTCTACATATCGTAGCCAGCATGATGGTTTAAGGTCGAATGACGAGAGAGCTTGGGTTTCGAAATGTTCCATGAAAATGTTGGCTATGACGGGGGAGAGAGGGGATCCTATTGGGGCTCCCTTAATTTGTCTGTAGAAATTGCCTTGAAAGATAAAGTAAGTGTTGGCCATGCAGTGTTTGATCAGGGATAGGTTGTCTGGGGATATTTGATGTTTCGTGTCTCAGATGGAAAGTGTTTCTTCGATGGGGATATTTGTAAATAAGGAGACAATATCAAAACTAACAAGGAGATCAGTTGGGGTAATATCAATACCTTTGAGGAGTTCTATGACGTGAAAAGAGTTTTTTACGTATGACTGGGTTTGTTCGGCAAGGGGTTGAAGCGTTTTGGCGAGATATTTCGCACACGACGATCGACCCGTCAGTTGACTTTGAAGAGTAGGCCGGTTGAGACTTCAGAGTCACCAAGCAGTACGGTTGGTGGAGTAGGCAGGTTGTGACCACGCAATCGTATTGTTTCAGATTCCTCTTAATTCGATTCGTGGAGTAGGCAGATTGAGGCCACGTATCTGAATTATTTTCCTTCTAATTCTCCTGAAGATGGCTTCGCAAAAGGAGCCGAAACGTCGAGATTTTTCAAATCTTTTACGCGGTTCATTCCGAGAACCAAGTTTTTCATATATATATATATGAATATATATAGTTATATATATATATATATATATATATATATATATATATATATATATATATATATATATATATATATATATATATATATATATATATATATATATATATATATATATATATATATATATATATATATATATATATATATATATATATGTGTATATATATATATATATATATATATATATATATATATATATTGTTTGGGGTACTGATGTGGTTTCCCCTAATGTAGTGTGGTTAATTACCCTGGGACAAGTAATTGTAAATCCGTGCGTGGGTTGTGGACTATATTCTGGTGGGTGGTAATTATGGATGCACTTAAGTTTTGTATCACTACTATATTGTACAATATTTACACTTATTCAATCACAGTAGTAGTTGTACATAACGGGAATATATAAAGAGATAATTTGTACAGAGAATAAATGCACGTGGTTACTTAAGTGCTGTGAAGTAGCAGATGCACGTGCAAGTGTTTACTTAAGGGCGGTTGAGCGAGAAGAGCGTGAGTCTCAGTGATCGTTGATCTTCTACCTGTTAGGGGCTGCGGTAGGGTGGCGAACACTAGCGTGGGTGGTGGATGCACGCGAAGACTGAAAGTCTCATATCTCAATATATATATATATATATATATATATATATATATATATATATATATATATATATATATATATATATATATATATATATATATATATATATATATATATATATATATATTTATATATATATATATATATATATATATATATATATTCACTAATTTATAAATACATATAAGTGTAAGGGAGAGCGGGGCTGAAAGTGCCGGGGGTAAATTGTGCCGACGCGAATATCTCAAAAACATAATAGTACAGTGAAAATGTATATTTTACTAAAAAAAAAATTACTAAATGGCTGAAATTTTGAGGGGGTGTTCAGGGGCATGTCCTGAGTCCAAAACTGAGTTTTCGTATTCGAGGGGGTGGGGGAAGATACAACCCTTCTATCAATGTAAAACTTATCACATTCACCAGAATTAATCTTATAAACTCCTGATTTGTTGTTTTTGTGAACTTTTGATTCATTATTTTTTATACGATTTGCTAAGTTATTTTCGGTAAGGTAAGCAATAATGATGTTGTGCTTAGATAAAAGTGATTTGAGTTTATAAATTGAATTTTTATGATGAAAGTGAGGCTGTTATATTTCATGAATCTTCTGAAAATTACCGAACTACCTGACTAGCCGTTTAGAATGGGTTTTTCCTATTTTACTCATTATTTGTAACCATTCCCCTATTTACCCTTTCTACACAATGTGTCATATATTTATTTATGGTATTCCACATAACGGAGAAATATATTTAGTTTACATTTAGCGTCTGCAGAAGGTGAAGTTTCACCGAAACGGTAAAACCATTGTTTTAATAGGTTTATTGATTTACACCATGTATCGGCCAATCATATATATATATATATATATATATATATATATATATATATATATATATATATATATATATATATATATATATATATATATATATATATATATATATATATATATATATATATATATATATATATATATATATATATAGGAAATTGAATTATCTATCCAATGATAATCGAGGTCATAGGTCAATTAGGCCAATTACAATTTCCGGTCAAAGGTCAAAAGTGAAGGGTAGTTTTTCATTTTTCGCGAATACCGTGAAACCGGTAAGTTTTTTCGCATACTGCTTGGACACCATTTCAAAGTACTTGAAGTTACCTACAAGATGAGCTTCCGAACACCCTTTTACGATAAAAAGTTTTCCATCACTCTAACGATCAAGTTGACCGCGTGGGCCAATGTTGACCGCGCGAGCCGCGTGTCGTACTCTCATTGCTCGTACATTGCACTCTACGTGCGGTTAATAATTATCGTTGAATTTTTTCTTAATTAGAATTAATAATATGGTTGAAGGTAGATGGGTAGAATATTGGGGGATGTTGTTGCACGCGGTACCGCTACAAGTCCCACAAATCGGAGAACATTTCAGCCCAGCATTTCAACATCCTCCACTCATGACCGGCAATTGTAATTGACCTAATTGACCTATGACCTAGATTTTATTATCATTGGATAGATAATTCAATTTCCTACAAATATGATCTGTTGGACTTGACTGTACGGTCAACAGCAACGGTCAACAGCAACGGATATATATAGAATTAAAACGAACTCACCCCCATATAGACCGGAAGTTGTATCTTCCCCCACCCCCTCTAATACGAAAACTAGTTTGTTATGTCATGTAATTTTAGTGCTTTGAGCAGAGTGATTTTTATATGTGAGCCAAATGTCATACTCTCATAAGCGGGGTAAAATGTGCCGTTCATGTTGTGCCGCGGCACAACCAACCCCTATGCAGCCTTTATTGTTTCAATATTGTTTATGCCTACGAGCGCACTTTTGAAAGAACGAAAATACTTTTTAACATGATACTTTATACTGCATTTATCGTCTCACAGAATGAGGACATACAAGCGAAAAACTCAAAGGGGAACCACTTCTCAGGATCTTTTACAGAGGGCTGTTGGTTCAGTCATTAAAGATGGACTCAAATTAAAAACTGTTGCACGAGAATTAGAAATTTGTCACACAATACTACAACGCTATTTAAAAAAAAAAGAAAAAGTGGACTTACTCCTTCGGTTGGATACAAACCAAGACTAGTGTTTAATGAGGAACAAGAGGCATTACTGTCGAAGTATATCTTAAAAAGCGCTTCTATTAACTTTGGTTTTCTACCGGAAGAAGTACGACAACTTGCGTACCAGTGTGCCATAAAGTTTGATGTACAAAACATCCCACCATCCTGGCATACAAATGGTGAGGCTGGCAAGGATTGGCTGACAAATTTTCTGAAGAGGAACTCTACACTTTCTATAAGAACACCCGAAGCTACCAGTGCAGGACGCGCGAGCTCATTCAACCGACATAACGTGAATCAATTTTTCGAGAAACTTGGCGACTTGATTACAAATCATAATCTTACTCCTTCACGTATCTGGAATTTGCACGAGACTGGTGTCCAAACTGTGCTGAAACCGAAGAAAATTTTGGCTGAAAAAGGAACAAAGCAAGTAGGAGCAATTGTTTCATCAGAGCGTGGAACTTTAGTCACTGTTGAGCTACCGGTAAGTGCTCTGGGAAACTCGATTCCACCGATGTTTGTGTTTCCACGTTTAAAATATAAAGACTTGTTTATCCGCGACGATCCTCCTGAGTGTATTGGGGCTGGTTATAAATCTGGTTGGATGACAAGCACAGAGTTCTTAGTGTTTATGGATCATTTCATAAAACACACTAAGCCTAGTCCTTAAGAGCCAGTGTTATTACTCCTAGACAACCATTCATCTCACATTGATATTGATGAAATTTAAAAAGCCAAGAGAAATTCTGTAGTATTTTTTATCGTTCTCACCACATTGCACCCACCGTCTGCAACCCCTGGATGTTGGTGTCAATGGCCCTTTCAAAACATACTGCTCTAAAGATCAAAATAACTGGCTGTGAACTAATACCGGGAAGATTATGAGGATTTATGAAATACCAGGTATAGTCAAATACGCTTTTCCGTTGGCAGCAACACCTACCAATATATGCAACGCATTTAAAAAGACAGGCATTTGCCCTATGATTCAAACGTGTTTACAGATGAAGATTATGCACCATCTTTTGTCACTGATCGCCCGATGCCAGACAATCGACCCTCACAAGGTACAAACAACTTGTCTGTCCCTGCAAAAAAAAATCAAAAACTAGAGACTCTTCAATGCTCTCAGGAGCCTATCCCTTGCTGCAGCTTTCAGCTTCCTCAATCAGCTGATAACAACACAGGAGCAACTTTCTCACCAGAGCTAATTAGACCACTGCCTAAAGCACTTCCCCGATTAATTGGACATAGTAAAGGACGTAAAAGAAAGACAGCTGTTCTTACGGACACTCCAGAGAAAAATGCTTTGGCCGAAGAACAGGCTAAAAAGAAGAAGAAGAAAGAAAGTGAAACTACAAAGAAGGTAGAGGGAAAAGGGAAAGGAAAAGGCAAGGGAAAAGGCACGTGAAAAGGCAAGGGAAAAGGCAAGGGAAAAGGTAAACAAACTAAGAATCCCGCTAAGAGAAGAGTTTTGCAAGATGAAAAGAGTTTTGATGACGAACAAGAATGGTACTGTATCATATGTTGTGATGTAAAAGTTGGGACCATTTGCAATGTATTGAAGATGAAGAAAGCCTAACATTTGTATGTCCTAATTGCTATTCTGATCAGTCATCTAGAGAATAACTAGTTTTGATATATTTTTTGATTTGTTAAAAAGACTCAAGAGATTGATTAATAAGATAATAACTCTGGAAAGAACTCTGTTACTTTATAACATAAGAGAAATATTTATTTATTTTTTAAAGGTCCTTAGAGACTGTTATTGTCAATAATTGATCTCATTCGCATGAAAATAAGTAAAAACTGTTGATTAAAAATATGCTTTTATGTTTGAAATAGTTACGTAAGTGAAGATGATTTTATTTTTATTATAATACCTAGTATTATCTTTTGATTTATAGTAGAAAGTATAACGAATAAATATTTCATTATAAAATAGTCTTTTGAAATCTAAATTAATTTTCATTCATTTAAAATATGTAGCATTATCAACGGCACAACCTACCTCAGCTACGGCACAACTTGCCCCAAAGTGGGGTTGGTAGTGCCTTGCTGCCGCTGCACAAAAAAATCACTCCTTCTTAAAAACTATTAAGAATGTGCAAAATCTGTAGGTATATTCGTATTAAAGACTAAATTTGGCTTATGATGAATCACTACTTTCAGACATAGTACTCGTTTTATCTGAATCATATAAGGATTTGTCAGAATCGGCACTTTCAGCCCCGCTCTCCCCTATTTGTTCGAAGGTTGAGGTTACGAAAAGACAAATGAGAGTGAAAAAATTCCTCTTTGACTTTCTAACTTAATTCCATTATCGAAATCATTCTATTTGGAACTAATATAAATTTGCACATTTATTTGGGAAATCTTTTTAGAGTTAATAAGATACATCCTGTAAATGAAATTATATAGCTAAATTTTCCCTTAACTAACGTTGAAATTCTGTCCGACCACAGAGTTCGTCGTTAACTGCCAGAGACATCTCAATGCCTATGAGAGCTTCGGCAAATTCGGCATAGCTGTAAATCTAAAGAAATCTTCAGAATAGCTAATTATCTGTTTATCCAGATCCTCCAGCTATTACGAAGCTTTACTGAACCACTCGTCGCCACTGAAGATGCATCTCGGAGTTGATGTCTCTTAAGACATCTGTTCCGATATACCAAGAACTATTAACCCGGATGAAGTTTTTATTTTTATTTATGATCTGAAGAAGAAATTGCAGAACAATCTTTTGGATTGATAGGAAATACTATTACTTACGTATAACCTCTGGAGGAACTAACTTCGTCATATCGATCTCACCTGGAAATAAATTTCGATATATAACAAAGCTATGAGTGAACAAATTATATGATGAAACAATATATTATCACAGTACATTTTATATATATATATATATATATATATATATATATATATATATATATATATTATATATATATATATATATATATTTTTATATATATATATATATATATATATATATATATATATATATATATATATATATATAATATATATATATATATATATATATATATATATATATATATATATATATATAATATATATATATATATATATATATATATATATTATATATATTATATATATATATATATACTATATATATATATATATATATATATATATATATATAATATATATATATATATAATATATATATATATATATATATATATATATAATATATATATATATATATATATATATATAATATATATATATATATATAATTATTTATTCGATATGTTGTTGCCTGTGAACTATTTCTAATCTCTTGAAATTATTAGCAATTACAGGCTTGTTGAATCGTAAAAAACTCGATTTTATTAAAAAGTTGACGTTTCGCCACGAATGTCGTAGCGAAACGTCAACTTTTTAATAAAATCGAGTTTTTTAAGGTTCAACAAGCCTGTTATTGCTAATAATTTTCAAGAGATTATATATATATATATATATATATATATATATATATATATATATATATATACATATAGGGGTGCCAAGAGAATAAACATTTTTGTTTTCAGTTTTAGAGAAAAATATTGTTCATGATAAAAAGTTTTGCTCGTTCGAAAACCCCATAAAATTGAATAAAATTCAAGCTTTGCAAAATCTGCTTCATTTTATATACAATTTCATGAAAAAACTCATGAATTTATGCACCAAGTTCAAAAATGTAATAATTAGCTAGTGAGTGACTTCTACGATTTCCTAGGTAACTGTCAACATCAATGAATAATTTTATAATTGTCATCTTTTTTCAAAAATGCTTACTCTACTTCTTCTCTATTGACTCGACAGCCCTTTGTGGACCAAGGCCTTCTTCAGAATCTTCTTCCTTTCCGATCTTTCTTTGGAAATCGACCTCCAGTTTCTGACCTTCAATGCTCCAAAATCCTCGTCGACACAGTCAATCCATCTGAGTTTGGGCCTACCTCTAGCCCTGGTGCCGATTGGTCTAAAGTGAAAGACTCTTGATGTAAACGAGTCGGGATTCATTCTACAGAGGTGCCCGGCTAATTTCATTCGGTTGACTTTTATGTAGTTGATGATATTTGCCTCTTTATACATCCCATACAGTTCGCTGTTGTATCTGTGCCTCCATTGATGTTCACTGCATCCATAACCTTCCTCAAAACCTTTCTTTCAAAGATGGCCAGTCGATTTTCGTGCGATTTTGTCATGGCCCAGGTTTCTGAGTCATGAGTAAGCACTGGTTTTATAAAGCAATATCTTTGTTTTTCTTTTAACCAACTTGGAACGCAGGAAATTTCTCAACCCATTAAGACAGAGATAAGCAGTGACAGTGCGTTGTTTTATCTCAGTATCTAAACCGCTCTGGCAGTTTGCATTCTAGCCGAGATAATTGAAGCCATCACAAAGTTCAAATTTATTATTTTCAATTTCCAGGAAATTTAGGCTTTCTGTTGTCTTGCATACAGGCATATATTTTGTTTTGCTTTCGTTAACACTCAAGTGTATTTTTGTTGCGGATCTTCCAATGGCAGTAAATGCATCCGTCAATGCCTTCTTGGTTCTTGCAATAATAAGAATGTCATCAGCATATGCAAGAAGTTGGACTGATTAAGTGAAGATGGTTCCTCTGTTATTAATACCAGAATCTCAAATCGACCACTCCAGGGTCAAATTAAAAAGGAGACATTCAAGTGCATCACCTTGCCGTACGCTATTTTAACTTCAAAATATTCTGTTTAGTTTCCGGGTAATTTAACACAAGAGTGAGTTTGACTTGAAGTTATTTTTATGAGTCTTATCAGTTTTTCTGGAATTCCTAGATCGCCCAGAGCCCTCAGAAGCATTTTTTTTATTTGTGCTCTCGAAAGCAGCCTTGAAGTTAATGAAGAGATAGTGTAGGTCAATTCCATACTCTCTTGATTTTTCAAGAATTTGGCGCAAGTTGAAAATTTGTTCACATGTGGATTTTCCCCTCCTAAATCCACACTGATATTTACCAACAATGCTTTCAACCAGAGGCAAAAGCCTTCCAAATATAATGTTTGAGAAGATCTTGTAAGATATATTCAGTAAACTGATCCCACGGTAATTAGAACAGTTTGCTGGGTCGCCTTTTTATAAATAGGACATAGTATGCCACGCATCCAATCCGTTGGTAGGACCTCGTCTTCCCAAATTGTCAAAATAATTTCATGTATGGCCTCGTTCAGCCTAGAACATCCCCTCCTTAAAAATTCAGCCGGTATAGAGTCAGGCCCTGGGGATTCATTCAGCTTAAGTTTTCCAATAGCTAATTCCACCTCTTCAAGATAATATCTAGAGGAAGTGTCCGTTGGTTGAGACAGTACGGTTTCTTCATATGAATCAGCTGGATGGTCATCATTTAAAAGATCATTGAAGTGTTCCATCCAACTTTTCGTGATATCTGAACAGTTACTAAGAAGGGATCCATTTTTGTCCCTACAAAGAGTAATTCTAGATTTAAAGTCTTTGCGACTGTTATTGAATGTTTTATAGAAAGCTCTACTTCCTCCACTCCCTCTCAAATGCTCAGCATCTTTAAGAATTTCTTCATGATACAGTCGCTTCTTCCTCCTATATACCTTCCTTATCTTCCTCTTGCAGATTTGTTTTCTTCAACAGAATTTCTAGTAAATCTTCTCTGGTGCATGCATTGATATGCTTGGTTTTTTTCTTCAGTAACTAATCTGCACTCATCGTCAGACCAGTTCTTAGAATTTTTCTTTTCAGCGGGTCCCAGGATCGAATCCGCAGTTGTGATTAGGATGCCTTCAATTGCCTGCCATTTGGATTCCACATTTTCAAGATTTTGTATCTTGTTATTTATTTCCTCTTCAAAAAAGTCGGTAGTTTCTTTAGCTTTTAATTTCAACAAGTTAAATTTTACTTGGCCTTTCTTTGGCGTGTTTTTTAAGGTAGATATTCTCGCTCTTATTTTGGCTATTCCTAAATAATGATCAGAGTCGACATTAGCACCACGGTAATTCCTAACATCCAACAAATTAGAGAAATGCCTGGCATCTATTAATACATGGTCAATCTGATTAAAGGTGTTATTATCAGGTGACTGCCATGTCATTTTATGTATATTTTTATGAGGAAACATAGAGCTTCCAATTACCATGTCATATTCAACCGCGAAATCAATGAGTCGTATTCCATGTTCGCTTGCTACATTGTGCAAACTATGGCCTCCAATAACAGGTTTAAACTCATTTTCAACTCCGATCTTTCCGAGAATTAAAATCACCCAAAAGTAACTTAATGTCACTTCGTGGACATTCCCTATAGAGCATGTGTAGGTCACTATAAAAGGAGTCTTTTTTTTATCGTCCTTCTCCTAGGTAGGGGCATGAGCACATAATATGCTTTAGTTGAAAAATAGACCCCTAATTCTCAAGCCCTTATCAATCCACCTCATCTCCTGGATTGCAATCAAGTCTATGCGATAAGCATTCATCTGTTCTACAAGTGCCTGAAGGGCTTTACACCTGTAGAGTGACAAAACATTCCAGTATCCAAATTTCAAGTCCTTAAAACGTTTCCTAGGTCGTCTCCGAGAGATCAGTCTGGCATTTAATTCTTTAGTTTTCGTAACGGGAAGGTTTTTTAGGGGTAGGGTTGTTGGCCCTACGCCCAACCCCCAACCTGAAGGACCAGTCCTATTTTAGTCGCCTTTTCCGATACGCATAGGCTACGTTGGGACTATTCTCACTCCCCGGTCACCACACGGGGCACACATTAGCCTCACTTATTTAATGAATAATATGAATGTACCAATTACGAGGAATGGATTGAAAAAATTGATAAAGAAATTCGATGACATAGAATCTGTTGAAGATTTAAAAAAATCAAAGTAGACGTAATCTGAGAACGATGATGCTGCTTCTACCCTAGCTATGCATGCAGTTACGAAAAAGAGCAGCAGAAGTTAGTTTTAGCAAGAGCAACATTCAAACCGATATTTATTCACACCTTACAAGATTGTGATTATGACACGATGCTTGACTTTTGTGCAAATCTTATGAATGACCACTACTTTTACCACAATATTTTATTTTCTGATGGATCAACGTTCACGACAAATTTAAACCATAATTGAAGATCTGAAAGAAGCAATAATTAATGCCGTAAATGAAATCACCCGTAAGTTAAGAAACGCTTATAAAGAATTTAGACATAGAGGGAAGAGATCTTATTTACTGTATATATTTCCCACATTTTTCTGTATTATTAAGTTTGTCGATAATTATACTCAAAATATTCACCGATATTAACAGTTACCTAGGAAATCGCAAAAAACACTTTCTAGATACTTATTACATTTCCGAACTTAGTGCATAAATTCATGAGGTTTCTCATGAAATTGTATATAAAATTAAGCAGGTTTTGCAAAACTTGAATTTTATTTAATTTTATGTTGTGGTTTTTGAACAAGCAAAACTTTTTATCAAGATTATCCTCTTGGGCATCCCATCCGTAGAGACACTGTATATATGTATATATATATATATATATATATATATATATATATATATATATATATATATATATATATATATATATATATATATATAGTATATATAATATATATATATATATATATATATATATATATATATATATATATATATATATAATATATATATATATATATACATATATATAGATATATATATATATATATATATATATATTATATATATATATATATATATATTAATTAATATATATATATATATATATATATATATATATATATATATATATATGTTAACGGTATCCCTATACATCCCCTTTATGCACCCCATCATTTGTCACGTCAGGACGGACGAGTGGTAGAAAGCGGACATGCGCCTTACCAATGAAGCAGTAGAGAATTACTGCGCACGAGTGTGAAGTCAGGGAGTCGTCGAGTATGCTTGAACGTATGAACAAGTTGTTAACGTAGGGAGCAATAAACGGAATTGGTCTAAATAGTTATTCTTATTTGTGTAAATCAACCCCTGTATTCAACATTTACCCCGATATTTAACATCAGAAGTGGGATGTTCCCGTGTGTACCCTGTGGCCATAAATGATCATGAATAAACATTAATATTATATAGTTAAAATGAAAGATGAAATTCATATTCGTCATGACAGTGAAGTGTCTGAGCAAAGTGTTGTGGCTGATGAGGAAGATTTTCGGTTCAGTAAGTCCAAAACGAACTAAATTACAATGTCAAGAAACCTTAGTTAACTTGGTAGCTAGCCAACAACAACAATTATTAGAATTGAGTCGCTAGTCCAAGATGGCGACGACGACGTGTTATACGCCAACGCCTAGCACATCTGGAAAAGATGGAATTACTGCGCAGCCGTTGATGTCGACACTAGCGCTCACATCATTTAAGCTAACCAGCTTCGACCCTGACAAAAGCTTTCTGTAATGACTTAATTGTGGCTTTTCCCGAGAAAGAAACGCTAAAAAGTTGAAATTGTGAGTCACTAACCG
>JARQZK010000296.1:0-5000 GCA_030704885.1 Cynegetis impunctata | reverse complement strand
GTAAAAAGCAATTAGCAGAATTCGAAAAATTAACCTCGGATGAAAATCAATCAGAAAGTGACACGAATGAAGCGGATACACCAACAATTCATAGTAACCAAGAAAATCCAATTTTAGAGATCCCTTATACAGAGCGTTCTTTAAATTGCGCCAGTAATCAAATTATTTTCACGCCAACCACAAAACAATATTATACTATAAGGAGCAAACCGTTCAATAATAGAACACGATATACAGTAGCAATTTCAAACGGAGACGACTTTATTAAATTCATTAAAGAATATTTAAAGCCACGAACGAAGTATTGCATTCATTTTAAACATCAAAATTTAGAAAAAGCATTTATTCAAGTATTACAAACAAATTTCAAAGCGAAAAGTTTTAATTTATAGATAACTAACACATTTTTGGAAGACGTGTACGAAGAAGCTAAACAGCAAGAAAAATTAGAATTATATCATGTTTCTAAATCAGAACATAGAGGAATAAATGAAAACGTTCAAGCGATTAAAAAAAAAATTCTATTGGCCAAAATTAGAAGAGTCAGTACAACATTATATTAATTAATGCGAAATTTGCCAAATTAATGAATATGAGCGTACCCCTAACAAGTTAATATTAAAAAATAATCCTATAGGTGAAAAACCATTTGCACATCTTTACATGGATACCTTCACATTTGAAAAATGTACATGTTTGACCGTGATTGACTCATTTTCTAAATTCGCTCAATGCTATCCAGTAATTCATAAAACAGCAATCGAAATCATGAATAAATTAATACATTTCATGAGTGACCATGGAATACCCGAAAAAATAACATGCGACAACGGAACCGAATTCAAAAATAAAATTTTGCAAGAATTCGCGGAAACCCATAAAATTTCAATGCATTATATCACAAATTATAATACAAATTCGAACGCTTTTATTGAAAGATTCCATTCAACACTCATCGAACAATTACGTTGTTTATCAAAAGAAAAATTACCCTTGACAATGAGAATAACACGAGCTATTTTATCGTATAATAATTCTATTCATTCATCTTTAAATTATACGCCTATGCAAATAATCAAAGGAGATTTGCATTACTCTTTACCATTAGAGAAGACGCGAGATGAAAATATTGCGGACTTCGTAAAAGATTATCAGCAAAACATGTTAGAGATCACCCAACTCGTAAGTAACTCCAAAGACAAAGCTATCGAACGTAATCAGAAGCTAAATGTGAATAGAAAACCCGATAAGCATATTGACGAAGATAAAAGTGTTTATTTGAAATTACCAACACAATCTAAAATGGATCCTTTGTTTATGATTGATTAATATGATAAGCGATATCAAAGTTACAAACCCGCAAACTAAGCATATGTATCACAAATCGAGAATAAAGCAACGCTAATGCTAATCTTTAATTATTATTTCAGACAACAATGTTGAAGTGGATATTCGTACTTTACCTACCATATCTATTATCTCTAGAAGTAAATGAAGTGAGACACAATTTGATACCAATACATCTAGGAAAGACTTACGTTACGACGCACGCTAGACATTTAATATTTCATTATGATATTTCAAGAATCCCAGAATTATTACAATTGCAAAATGATTCGTATACTCGAATAAATAAAGATGGAATAACCGCGGCTGTCAGACACTATAATAAATTAGTATTGAGAGCCATTAAGAGAAATAACGACACTTATAATAGTGTGATATATCAAAATAGGTATAAAAGAGGACTTATAAATATGGGCGGAACAATTTCCAAATTTCTATTCGGCACCTTAGATGCGGACGATGAAGAAACATATCAAAATTATTTTAAAGCTTTACGAACAAATGAAAAAATTATTCAAATTAATCAAAACAAAGTATTGCACATTGTAAGCAACATGCAGAAACGGTATGTTGACACAATAAATCACCTAATAGAAAAAATGCAAGAATCAATAAAAAATAACCACAAACTTATAAGTTTGCATTTAATTATTCTGCAATCACAAGAAATCGAAATGATTTTAACAAAATTAGGAAACGCTATTAGTTTTGGAAGACTTCATCTTCTACATGAAAACATAATTCCATTACGTAATTTCACACAAATATTAGAAAAAAGTAATTGGAAACCTTTCAAGCACATGACTGATTACTATACAGTCTGTCCTACCAAAGTTATAATCAAAAATGATCAGATAATATTTTTAGTATCTGTGCCAATAATTGAATTCACAGAATATGACCTCTAGCATTTACACAATCTACCATTCCAAAATACCTATATTCCATTAATACAACCTTATGCACTTGTATTTAGCGAAACCATGAAATGGGAAACACAAGAAGTATACCCTATAGAAGATTTCTTTATTACGAAACAAGAAGACTTGAAGCCCAGTACCAAATGTCTTGAATTACTAATGAAGAATTTAAAAGAAAATTGCACACGAATGCAGACCACAATGCTTCCAGATTTATACCAGTTAGAGGATAACTCGATAATTAGTCAAAATAACACATGGATCTTCGAACATTGTGAAGAAGCTACAAGAAGAAATAAAGTACCATTATTAAGCAGAGTGAAAAGTTCCTGCATGATATCCAATAAAATGAAAAACATTTATCCCAAGATGACCATCGAACTCAAACAGAGCATCGACCTACAACCAATCGATTTTCCACTCATTAAGGAAAATAAAGAAAATAAAATGAAGAAAGAAGAAATTCCACCATTAGAAGACCTATATCAATGGGCACCACATCCAACGACAATAGCACTATCTACAGTGATGTTGCTACTAATATGTACTGTTGCATTTATTTCAGTACTCCTATATGTATTTAAAAAGTATTTATTACCCTCTAAGAAAAAGAAATTTATTATACCCTCAGCCACAGTTACTGAAAAAGGGGAGGATTTACATGGGATGGACCTTCAGCCATTCTAAAGAAGATGACGCAAGATTGCATCATGCGCAACACGTCAATGCCGACTCAGCAGTGGTACCGAGTTTATATAAGACCATGTAGAGGCATTAGAAATTAAGTTTACTAGCATAATTGTATCTTATAAGTTGTAGAAATAAAGATTGTTTTAAAAAAGAATTTCAGTGTTCACAAAAACATAAATATATATATATATATAGTATATATATAGTATATATATATATATATATATATATTATATTATATATATATATATATATATATATATATATATATATATATATATATATATATTATATATATATATATATATATGTTGATTTTCCAGGTGCTCGCGGGAGATAATCTGGTTGTCTGGTTTCCCGGGTTTGTATCCGCGTATGGGCTTCGTCTTCGTTGAAGTCTGCTCGACGTTTCGACAAAAATCACATTTTGCCATCTTCAGGTAGCTCTTCTTGGTCGGAATGAAACGTCGAGCAGACTTCAACGAAGACGAAGCCCATACGCGGATACAAACCCGGGAACCAGACAACCATATATATATATATATATATATATATATATATATATATATATATATATATATATTTATATATATATTTATTTATATATATATATATATTTATATATATATTATATAATATATATATATATATATATATATATATATATATATATATATATATATATATATTAATTATTTATTCGAATTGTTGTTGCCTGTGATCTATTGCCTGTGATCTATTTTTAATCTCTTGATAATTATTAGCAATAACAGGCTGGTTGAATCTTAAAAAACTCGATTTTAAAGCCTGTTATTGCTAATAATTATCAAGAGATTAAAAATAGATCACAGGCAACAACAATTCGAATAAATAATTAAATATTGCAAGCTGAAAATATGGCAATGACCCCAAACTTAAGCTGAGAGTTTCAAACACTGTTTTTTAAACTGTAAGTAACTTTTTTTAAAAGATTTGAAATTCTAAATAAATAAAAAAATTTCATTAAAAACGGCTACTTCCATATAAACGAACTATACCGATAATTTTGCTCTACCTATTTGATATTTTCCCGCGACTAATTTCTTTGTTATTGTTTATTTATTCGTTCTTAGTTCTCGCGGATAGCATTAATCACCTCCGTGGCAAAGTTTGACCAAATCTCCCATACCGGAGAGTTCAAACAATAAACCACAATTGTGTGATTGATTGTCTTCCGTATCAGAGGATTTTGTTTGTTGTACTATTTTCATCTTCAAATTTTCAATCCAATGCTTGGCTACGCCGTTCTGATGAGGACCAAAGAGTCCGAAACACGTGTCAACGGCTGCTTCCATATAAACGTGCTATACCGATATTCTACTGAATCCACATCTTTAATTGTTTTCCCATGACTAATTTCTTTGTTGTTAGATAAATAGTACCCTATTATTTTTATTTTCAAAACATTACGTAGGTAAAGGTTTCTTTGGTTTCCCTTACCATCTGATGATAACAATTTTGAATGTTAATATTAGACTGAATAGCATATTAATAAATAATTAGTAAGACAAAGCAAGCCTTGTTCTTTTCAAATTTTTTTCAAATTAATAAATGTCAAAGAAAATTTCAATTACGAATATCGTAGTGAAACGTCAACTTTAAAATCGAGTTTTTTAAGATTCAACCAGCCTGTTATTGCTAATAATTATCAAGAGATTAAAAAATAGATCACAGCAACAACAATTCGAATAAAATAATTAAATATTGCAAAGCTGAAAATATGGCAATGACCCGCAAACTTAAGCTGAGAGTTTTCAAACATTGTTTTTTAAAACTGTAAGTACCTTTTTTTTTAAAAGATTTGAAATTCTAAATAAATAAAAGAATTTCATTAAAAACGGCTACTTCCATATAAACGAACTTAACCGATAATTTTTGCTCAACCTATTTGATATTTTCCCGCGACTAATTTCTTTGTTATTGTTTATTTAACTCGTTCTTAGTTCTCGGCGGATAGCATTAATCGCCTCCGTGGCAAAGTTTGACCAAATCTCCCATACCGGA
>JARQZK010000295.1:0-32436 GCA_030704885.1 Cynegetis impunctata | reverse complement strand
GAAAAAGGCACAGGAAAATTAAGGAAGACAAATGTGACCATACTGATATATGGAATAATAAAAAGAGAAGGAAAATGAACATCGACAATATGGAAGTTAAAAATTTTGAAATAAATGGCAGAAAAAACAAAGAAGACTTAACAAAAGCTAACATCCTTGCTAACACGATCAAAAATAACTCAGAAAAAACAAGAAACATATATATAATACGACAAGAGAGCAAAAATATTAGAAAGTCCTAACGAAGAAGAAAATAATGAATTTACATCTCCACAAAATATATATAGAATATTGAAAAATTACAGACCATATAAAGCCCCAGATCCTGACGAAATATACATGAAACAACTAAAAAAACTACCGAAAAAGGGCTTTATCCAAATATACTATATATATAAAGAGAGTTACAAAAGAGCCTACTACCCGAATGAATGGAAAAACTCCATCATAATACCAATAGAGTAGCGGCGGGTAATATGAAATACACCGGCTAATATGGAATACCATGTAATTGGGTAAACTTATGCTGCCATCTACAAAGCGGTACCAAAAATATGCTCATCGTAAGTGCAGATTTATACCCAAACACGCGCGTAACTCTGTGATCGTTAAATAGTTATTCGTCAACATCTGTTTTTCAGTCACGCAGAATTTTTGTACACGAGTTCCGTGAAAATTTAGTTTATTCATTCAGTTGGTGATTTTGTATTCATATTCTCATCAGATAGCAAGTAAGGTCTCCCAAAAATACAGAATACAGAAACACTTTATTTATACAAAAAAAAACACAAATAACCAAAAATGAGACATAAAAAATTTTCGTCCTGAATTTATCGGTATACAACCAAACCATCGTCGCGAACGTGTTAAAAAATGTTAATTTTGGTGAAAAAATGATGACTGGCAACAGTGTTAATTGTGGGCGAAACACCCACATGCCCTTACCCCTAGACGGCCATGTGTCTATGATCATAGACAACACATAGACTCTATAGGTGCGAATCCACAATGAGAATATTTCATGAGATTTTTGTCTCATGAAATAAAAAAATCAGGAAACATTTATTTTCATTGTGTAAACAGACTTGAGACACTTGATATACTAGAGATAATTTCGTGAGAGAATATGTCATGAGACTTTAATTTCATAAACAAGTCTCAACATGTAAACACGATACATTGCGAATTTCGTATGAAGTATTTATTTCACATGCTGCACGTGAGTTTCTGTTGTGTCGCGAGATAAAAATAAAAACAATGAGTGAACCTGGTGATCAAAGGGGTGTTAAAAGAAAGCAAGGCAATGTTAACAAGAACCATGATACTGCAGTTACTAGAGTTGTATGAATCATATTCGAATTTGTGGGACTGCTCTTCCGATAGGTACAAAAACCGAAATCTGAGGAAATCAGCTGTAGATGAAATTGCAAACAAGTTGGGAGTTTCGGCTCAAGACGTTAAGGAAAAAATACATAATCTACGTTGTCAATTTCAAACCATAAACAGAAACCGCAAAAACATCAAAAGTGGCCAGGCAGCGGGAGACAATTTTGAGGTTAAATGGGAATTTTATGATGCCTTAAAATTCATAGACAGTCCAACCAGTATTAATGAGAGAACAATACTTGATTCATTGGTAAGTTTAATAATAAACGTTTTATATATATTTATATTGCCATGGAACTTCTCCTTCCTGGTGAAAATATTGCGTTAATTCCCGTTGTACATCTTTCGCTTCCAAATTTCCCCGAAGATTTGGGTTAACGTTCAGACCAGGCCTTGAGTTATTTGTCTCCATTCTCCTGGTTCTATAGTGCCAGTTTCGTGATTTTCCACATCAAAACTACCATGAGGCGCGTTAAGTCTTTTAGACCGTGTCATTAAGAAATTATGTAGCACACATATTGCAGAAACAACGTGGATCACTTTCTCTACTTCTAGTTCAATTGGTCTTCTTAAAATGCGAAATCTAGCTGAAGCTAAACCAAAAGCATTTTCAATTATCCGTCGTGCACGTGATAGCCGGTAGTTGAATATTCTTTGTTCACCATGCAGATTTCTAAATGCATATGGTTTCATAATGTAAGGCTTCTTGGCAAAAGCGTCATCTGCTACTATGACAGAGGGAACTGGTTTAGTTATATTAATAAGATATTAGATTCATATGAACTTACATAATATTATAAATGCATAATATATTATTTGTTTGAAAGTGTTGAACAATGTATTTTCTTCGTTGGTAGAATTCTGGACTTCCATTGTCTATAAAATATCTGAAAATATCGGGGGGAAAACCCGACTTTCGGCAAATTACTGAAGCTGCGGTACCGGGAATTCAGCAACCAATCACATTTGAGTTTTCAATTATTTGCAAGGTACCCACCCCCATTTTCATACCTTCATACAGTGCATATAAAGAAGACCACAAAACCCAAAAATACAGCTTATTTCAGTTTCTGTTATATCTCCTGTTTCCGAAGTTTTAAATAGTGATTAAGTTACTTGATTTTGTGCAAGAGCAAGTAGTTCGATTTACAATTGGATTTTAGAAGTGTTCCTAGGGAAGTGTATACGAGGTATGGCAATTTGAAACCCGGAATCGGCCGATATCTCCCGAACTAAACACACCAGCCGGCGCGTTCTGGTCTCGTTCGAAAGAGGGGACTCTTCAGTAGTACCAGTTAAATTTTGAACGCGGTATCACGTTTAGTTTGTGTTTCCCGCGTGTTTTTGTAAAGCAAGGTTTTTTCTATACGTCGCGAAAATGAGTGACCTAATTAAGAGGCAACGCGCGGTTATCGAATTTTTGGTTAAAACAAACGAAACCTCCGCGGAAATCTTTCGTAAACTTAAAGACGTGTATGGAGATGATTCTCTGTCGAAAACTGCCGTGTTCGAGTGGGCAAAGCGGTTCAGGGAGGGACGTGTTTCGATAGAGGACGATCCGAGGCCGGGCGCAGCCGTCATCTCTCGTACCCCCACCAATGTCGATCGTATCCGCACGTTGGTAACATCAGACCGTCGGTTAACACTCCGAGAGTTGTCCTACAAGTTAAACATCAATAAGGAAACCATTAGGCAGATTTTACACGAGGAGCTAGACATGAGAAAGATTTGTGCAAAGATGGTGCCGAAAAATGCTCACGTTGGACCAAAAACACCTTCGAATGTCCATCTGCAGTGACCTTTTAGAGAAAATTGAGACAGATGGGAGGGACTGGATGAGTACTGTGGTAACCGGAGATGAATCTTGGATATTCGAGTACGATCCCGAAACGCGTAGACAGAGTCAGCAGTGGGTGGAACGCGGGGGGAGCGCCCGAAGAAAGCCAGGATGTCCAAATCGAAAATGAAGTCCATGCTCGTAATTTTCTTTGATATCAAAGGCGTAATTCATCGGGAATACGTTCCAGAGGGACAAACAGTGACCGGACTGTACTACCAAGGTGTCCTTGAGCGGCTGAGGGCCCGTATTTTCCGCGTGAGGCCCGAACTCGCGGAGAATGGTTGGCTCTTGCATCATGACAATGCACCTGCACATTCGTCGATACGAATTCGCGAGTTTTTAGCCAAAAAAAGCATCGCAACGTTGCCGCACCCCCCCTACAGCCCCGACCTCGCTCCCTGCGACTTCTTCCTATTCCCAAAGATGAAGCAGTACCTGAAGGGGACCCACCACGGCGGTGTACAGGAGGCGAAAGAAGCTGCGACGGTGGCGCTGAACACCCTAACTGAAGACGACTACCGTGGGTGCTTCGAGGCGTGGGAGCGGAGGTGGAAGCGGTGCGTGGAACTCCAAGGAGACTACTGTGAAGGATTATGATCGAAATTTCGCCGAAAATTAATTTAGCTGCCCCTCGGAGCTCGATTCCGGGTTTCAAATTGCCATACCTCGTATATTGTTATTCTTATAAGTACTAAGTAGTGAAGAAACATTAAACTAGTTTGAAAATGGAGAATACGAGAAAAAAGTCTAGTGGATTATGGATTTTTTTCACTGCAATATCCAAAGATTCCGCTAGTTGTAATCTGTGCAAATCATCTTTATCCTACAAGGGTACGGTGAGTAATTTGAAGAAACATTTACAAAGGAAACATCCGACAGTAAATTTAAACGAACTTAGATTACATAATATGCATGATAACTATGTTCAGTTAATTGAAAATCCTGTGAACACTCCTGTGGCTCAAGTTGTTACAAATGATTCGGGTAATAGAGCAATACTTGATAGTGATGACATCAATAATATTCCTTCGACATCTACTGATTATGTTCAACCTTCAGTAAATAATAGCCGTAAGAGAATAGCACCGGTACAGTCATCAATGACTTCTTACGTTCATAAAAAAATTGGCATTTCAGAAAAAAGAAAAATTGACATCGCCATATTAAAAATGATAGTTTGGGATTTTCAACCGTTTTCTATTGTTGATGATAGAGGATTTAAAAACCTTATGGGCACAGTATATCCAAGTTATAAAATTCCATCGAGAAAGTTTTTTGCTAATACATTACTACCAGCAATATATGAAGAGACATTGGTAAATTTAAAATTGTTAGTAAAAGAGGAAGCGCCGTCTATATGTATTACCACAGATGGGTGGTCTTCGCCTGTTAATGACAGTTATATAGCTGCAACGGGACATTACATCAGCAAACATTTCGAGTTAAAAACAGTTGTTTTGGATTGTTCTGTTCTTAACGAGTCACACACTTCGGAAAATTTAGCAAAACAATTAAAGATCTTGTTGATGAATGGGAAATTGCTGACAAAGTTTCAGTTGTTGTATCCGATAACGCTGCCAATATCACTTCGGCCATTACCAAATATCTTAAGTGGAATCACTTTGGATGCTATGCCCATAAGATAAATCTCATTGTTCATAGCGCTCTGAGTAATGATGAAATTCAAAGCATCATAAAGAAGGTTAAGGTAATTGTTTCCTCCTTTAAAAAAAACAATATAGCTGTCCAAAACCTTGTAAAGTACCAGGAGCAAAATTCTATTGAAGAGCCTAAGAAACTTTTACAAGATGTTGTTACGAGGTGGAACTCTACTTTTTTTATGTTGAAACGAGTGGTATTGCTGGAAATGGCAGTAAGACATTTTCTGGCCGTATCTAATAACGAACACGAGCCTTTGACCGCATATGAGTGGAAAGTGTGTAGAGAACTTTGTGACTTGCCGGAGCCATGTGCTGAAGTCACGACTGAGATGAGTGGAGAAAACTACATGACAGCAAGCAAAGTCCTACCAATCACTCGAGGACTAAAATCGTCACTAAAGAGAATTTCAAACTCTTCTGAAGAGATTGTGATAAAATCTGTGGCGAAAGCCTTGTTGAATGGCATAGAACAGAGATTCCTAGACTTGGAAAAAAAGTCGAACATTCTCTTTGTGCACATTTTTGGATCCCAAATTCAAACACCATATGTTTGAGAGCAAAGAGACTGTGGAGAATACCAAGAAATTTGCTACAGATTTAGTAAATGGTTTCATAATTCAGAAGCAACCACGCAAAAAAAACAAAAATGAAGAATTGAGCAAGGGAGAAGTAGACAATTCATTAGAATTGCCTACAAACAAAAAACAAAAAATTTCAATTTGGGACGATTATAAAGTTACCATCAACAAAGTGAAACCATCTGGAAACATATACTCCATGGCCATATTAGAAGTCCAGAGATACATGGATGACGTTCCTCTGGACAACAAGGGCAATTCTCTAGAGTGGTGGAAGAATCATGAGCATGTGTATCCGAATCTGGGAGAATTGGTCAGAAAAAAATGCAACTTTGTTGCAACATCAGTGCCATGTGAACGAGTATTTTCTAAAACTCCGAACGAAGAACACGACTAAAAACAAGTAAACTGAAACAAATAACTTTTTTAAACATGAACTTAAAATAAGTCATTCTAATTGTATTTTTTTATTTTATATTTTTCAGACCTATTTTCAATTTTGCATGCCTGAAATCTTGTACCATAGCATTTATTTTTATCAATAAATAAATTTCGTTACATTTTAATTTAAATAACCACTTAACCAGACGGGGTTACTTGTAACCAGACGGTTACTTGTAACCGATATTTGTAACCGTTACTTTAAAGTCTCTGTATCGGTTGTAACGGATACTCATAAGTATTAGTTAAGCACGCCTCTAGCTCGTATCATATATGATGGCCATTCAACGCTTGTAAGTCCTGAACTAATAGAAATAGCTGTCCGGCAAAACATAACAATATTGAAGCTTCCACCCCTTTTCAGCAGCCACCTTCTTCAACCCTTAGACTTGTCAGTTTTCAAGTCATTCAAAGACTAGTGGGATGCGAAATTAGTTACCTGGCAACGACAAAATTTTGGTCGCATATACAATTTGAATCTCTCAGGCAGTAAATATGTAAGCATTGGTCTGGATCCTTTCAATGATTTTCAATGTTTACTTAGAATATGTCGACATGGTTATCTTGATTTCATTTCATTCACGAAAAAAGAAGTAGATGAACTTCTGGTTAAAATACCAGGGCTACTGAAGGAGTTAGCGAAAAACAGTGAAATTGAAATATATCTGGATACAAGTGGTTTATATCAACACCTCCTAAAGAACAAAGGCCTCGGGGCTCAAATAAAAATTGTCGTGACGTCATAAAATGTAGGCCTTGGAAATTTCCCATAAAAGAGCATTGAGCAGTAACTCTGCGAAATATTGATATGCCATCGCGGCGAGCGGGACGTCAACTCTAGTTGTGCGACTGTGTTTTGTGATGATGCGCCCGCGCATCACGTCACCACGTGTTTGTAATTTCGATTGTTTAGTAAACAGTTCGTTCCTTTCGCCGGTCGTTCGGTTCCTTTTCGAGTTAAAAATAAAGGAAATAGCAGTTTTAATCAATTTTAGGTCGTTTCTGTGTAATCTTGTTGTTGTAAAAGAAGCCCGTTAATATGCCGTTTAAGTGTTGTGCACGGGGATGCCGCGGAAATTACGATAATGGGCCAAAAGTTCATGTTTTTGGTTTCCCCAAAAATTCCGAGTTGAAACAAAAATGGCTGCGAGCCATTCCGCGCGATGATTTAGTGCCCAATAAAAACACCAAAGTTTGTGAATTTCATTTTGCTCCTGGGTGTATTGAATGGATAAATTCCGAGCAGGATCCTGTGACAGGTAGTATTATTTCAGTTACTTTGAAAAAATCTCGCTTGAAAGAAAATGCCATACCATCCATTTTTCCAAATTGCCCTAATTACTGTTCAAAAAATCTATTTCTTCGTAGAAGTAGAGATGAAAAATCTAAGGAACTAGAGGAGCAACAATTTCTTAAGGCGTTAGAGGAAAGTAAGGAAGATTACCTTGCTTTTAAAAAGGTCAGTTGTTTTGAGGCGTTTGAAGAGTGTTTAAAAGTATTCAAAAATTTTCAAATTAAAGAAGGGTGGTTTTCAATAAAAGGTTCTCTTTCAAATTCCGAAAACACTATTGATAATTTGACATTTTTTAAGGTCCAATATACACCTGGCCCTATAATAACATGGGCAATTGTTATAGATTCCAATTTAAAACTAGAATCATTTTTATATGGCCAATCTGTTTGTGTATCAATTTATAATTCAAAATCACCATTTAAAATAAGTACTTTGAATCAACTAGAAAGCATCATAGAAACGATTGATAACACAATGATGTCACTTCCTATGAGCTTACATAATAATAATCCAGCCACCGAGTTTCCAACGACTAGTACTAGCGGTGACAAGACAGATCCTGAGCCTGATTCAAACCAACAGGAATCCGAAAAACAAAAAATCAAAAAGACTTTAAAATTTGTTATAGATATTCTTTTAAATCTTAAAGGCTCGGTTAAATTAACAGATACTCTAAAATTTGTTTCGGAACAACTGACTTTGCTAAGTGCTTCAAAAGAGAGGTATAGGTACTCACCCAGTACAATTGTTTTATGCTCCATTTTATTTACTATTAGCCCTCATTCGTACAAATATTTGAGAAATCATGCTCCTATTATTTTACCACATCCTGACACTATTAAATCTATCTGTAATAAATTTTTGACCGATCCACATATTGATGAAAGAAATTGTTTTTTAACTTATGCTCGTAATATTCATCAATATTTAACAGAAAAAGACAAATATGTTGTGTTGCTCTTCGATGAAATTCATATTGAGCCTTATTTAGATTACAAAGCTGGCAATACAGTAGGAACGGCACTAAATAATCATAATTTAGCAAAATCTGCAGTGGCATTTATGATAACCAGCCCATGCTCAAGCCTTAAAGAAGTCATTCATATATCTCCTGTGTCTGTGATAAATTCTGAAATGTTATATAACTTTATTAAAAACAATCGTAGAAAATTTTGGAAGAGATTGGTTACATAGTTTTTTGCGTAGTAAGTGATAATAATGTAATAAACAGTAAAGCAATGAGTAATTTTTCACCCCTTAATCAGTTGAGTATAGTTTTCCCACATCCTATTGACCCAGTAAGGCCTCTTTTTTACCTTTTTGACACTGTTCATTTACTTAAGTGTATTTTTAATAACTGGCTTAATTCAAAACCTGGACAAACATTTTCTTATCCCGACTTTGAGACAGGCGAAGCAAAATATGCTTGCTTTTCAGTAATTAAAAAACTTCATGAACTGGAAAGAGACAAACTATTAAAACATGGCTATTCTCTCAGTTTAAAAGCCTTGTTTCCATCTTCTATAGAAAGACAAAATGTTAAACTGGCTCTTAAGATCTTTAATCCCTTTGTTATAGAAGCACTAGAAAGTTTTGTTAACAATTTGCCCTTCTCACAAGACACTGCTGAATTTATTAATATTATATGGACTTGGTGGAAAATTGTTAATGTTAAAACTCCTCTTAAGGGCAAACACTTACTAGATAAATACCAAGAGCCTTTTACCAAAGAGCTATTAACATCCTTTAATAATGATCCCAAGTTTTATTTCTTACATAAAATGCTAAATTGGTTAGATACTTGGAACTCATCTAGATTTTCTCATACACTGAGTCGACAAACTCACACAGCTTTAAGTCATACCATACATGGGCTTCTTGAGGTATCTGAATACTGCTTAACTGAATTGGGCATGAATTATGTATTGCTAGGTAAATTTCAAACATACCCGTTGGAGGGACGTTTTGGAAAATACAGGCAATTAGCTGGTGGGCATTAGCATATATCAGTACGCCAGCTTTATGAATCAGAGAAAAGGCTAAGAATTCAATCAATTCTGTCTCTAAGGTCTCGACATTATGGGGACATTAATATAAATAAATTCTTTGAATTTTCTGAACAGGAATCACAGCCCGCAGAAACCTCTTTAAACTTAGAACAAATTGATAATGTGTTGAACAAAATTTTAATAGAAGAGTGTGATACTGAAGCTATTACATCAGAATTGCCAGTTATAACATATTTGACAGGATATTGTTGCTATGTACTTTTAAAAAAAATCAATTGCGCATGTTGTAAAAAAAATTTAACTTTGGATGAACCTTGTATTGTAGAGGATTCTTATAATTTAATAGAATCCTTAAATCGTGGTGCTCTCTTATATCCCTGTGAACAGGTGGTAAATGTAGTTTCAACAGCTTATATTATATTTAAGAAACTTGTTTACGAACATGAAGAGACCTTTCTGGATATATACAATAAAAAATCATTTCTTTGTGAGTTGTTTTCGAGGTACTTCATTAAAAACAAATATTCAGCTCCTTTTGAAAATTGTCACACACTCAAAAATTTATATTTTGAAAATCTTTCTTAGTAGCATTTCCAATACATTCCTTAACAATTATTGTTCGAAAACTAATCATAACCGACCTAGAAAAACTAATAAAAGAAAACTGCAAACTTTTAGTACTTAAGGCTTAAAGTAGTTTTCTGAGAGATGGGTAGAGAGAGCATGATTAAACACTACATTTATAGATATGGCATAATCCTTCCAGCGAGTGTTGCAACATAAAAAAAAAATTTAAAAAAAATAAAATTTAAAAAAATCTCGAAAAAAAGCAAAAAAATTATAAGCGAAACCAATCTATCAAATTTATTTCAACATTTAGACTCTAATATTTCAAATAAGTAGTTTAGTTTCAATTTTGCCAATGTTAATTTTTTTACACTATTTAAATTAGGTATAACATCTAAATTTAATTTTACTTTTTTTAACACTTAATTTTTATAGATTTTATTTCAAATATATGTATTATCACATTTATAATGCACAAAATAAGGTTATCAACCTTTTTTAATTTCATTGAAGTAGTTTTTAACATCTGAATTTGTAAATAATTTTTTCCAAAATAAATTTCTAAATTATATAGTCACAGTTCTCCAAAATGTTTCAAAAAAAGAGAAATTTGGTCTACTATTTAATTTGATAAAAATATATCTTAAATTTTTGTATAAATATGACCATTTTAACATAAAAATATGACACATATTAAGTTATCAGAAAAGTTGGGTTTTCGGTTTGAAATTTCGTTTTCCCGAAAAAAATAATCGAATGGGGCGTGACTAAGGGTTCAGTTCATGTCTGGCAGCCCTGTTTATACCGGAAACCCTTAATACCTATTAAATATCCCTTATCGAACTCATTTTATCATAAATATTATCATAGAGCTCATATACAATGCTTAATAAAATCAACCTAGATTGAATGACGTCACGCGCAAGCGCCGAGGCCTTTGTTCTTTAGGAGGTGTTGTTTATATTCACTGTATTCTACATGTAACAACGTGTTGATATTCAGGGAAAGTAACTTTCCAAAACTTTATTTGGCTTATATAACCAAGTATTGCACAATTGATTATTTTGCAGATTTTATTCTTACTGAAATGCGTAAGGAACAATTGCGTGTAATGGATATAAAACTTGTACTGAATTCATAAAATTAAGTTACAATGACTCACCCCATATGTATGAATTGCTTGTAAAATATTATTTCAATATTGAAAATATTGTGTTAGATAGTATCAGTTGGTAGATATATTATGTATATTATTGAATTTCAGGAGTGGATAGGAGCTAAGACCACAATGAAAAGAGCGTGGGTGAAGGCACTCGTAGAGACTTCAGATTTCTCAGTTCCAAAGTTGAAAGAACAGGTGATCATGGTATTGAGGGGACAGGGGATGAAATCCTACGAATTGATGAGAGATTTCACTCGTGTCCCCTCATATGTGTTGGCGCATGAAGAAGTCAACGAACAAGCTAAACGATTCATACTTCACTACAAGAATTTGAGTACATCGCTCGGAGAGGCTTTTCCTTACGCCCATGTCATGGGTTTGGATTTGAGTTCGCTCCATCACCGCGAGTACCCGGACTTATATTACTGCGCAATTCATAGGGCATCCAAGAATTCCGAATTAGGAGCCAAAGGAAACTACCAACTCTCCTCATATCCGACCAAAATTTCCAAAGAACATCTGGATAGATTGTCTCGCCCAGTTGTCGGAGGATTCACAAAAGCCACCCCAGAAATGATGACACTCCGGATGCGAGAGTTAGGGATTGAGTATACTGAACCCCGTGCTAAGAGAACTAGAAGGTCTTCAAGCAGTTCGTCGGGATCCAGTACCACAACCAAACGAGGCAGACCTTAGTCACAACCCGCAGCAAGCTTTATTTATTAGTAATGTAATTGTATATAAATATGATGTTGGTATGTACAAATGTATGATTAAATATACATAAAAATAAACTTCAGAAAATTTATTCAGTTCATTACAAACCTTTTACAATTATT
Source organism: Cynegetis impunctata (assembly GCA_030704885.1). Classification (NCBI taxonomy): domain Eukaryota; kingdom Metazoa; phylum Arthropoda; class Insecta; order Coleoptera; family Coccinellidae; genus Cynegetis; species Cynegetis impunctata. The sequence continues at coordinate 20,659 of JARQZK010000295.1, read as the reverse complement.
TTCCGAGCGTTGGGAGTATTTTCGGAATCAATCAGATCCATTATTCTTGATTCGTTAGGAGTGGTATTTTCAAAAAGAGCCGAATACATTGAATCTGATTGATGTAACAGTTTATCAACGGTGAATCTATAAGTTATTAATTAGAAAAATTCCGTGGGAGTATTTTCGAAATCAGCTAGATCCATTACTCTTGATTGATGTGAATGTCTGAAAAGATGACATTAGATAAGTTATTCATCGTTAGTAAAGAGTTAGCAATCCTGTCGTCAGATGAAAATTATGTGCAGCATTGTCTATTCAAACCTGTGTGTAACTGGGATTCCTTAAGCGCAACCTGTCGGAATACTAATAGATGGCTCGAAAATAAGCATCATTGTATCTGCTGGGAAGGTGGTTCTGTGCCAAATACAGAATTTAATAATTTAATTGACAGTGTGTGTGCAGAGTACGGAGTAATTTTCGTTAAAGGCTCGGAGAAGAAGAATTTAATGTCAGAAATAAGGCTGGGACGTAACGCAGTAATAGAAGATTTGGAGAATCTTGGTTGTCCAACCGTAAAATATTTATCCGACAAATATCAGCGTAAACAATGTGGTTCACATAAGAAACACGAACATTTTTGCTCTCTGAGAAATGTGTATAATTTGAAAAATTGGTATCAGGAGGAATTCACTGGAACAGGCCCGAATACTGGACGTGATAACACCCAAAACTAATCAGTGGATTGTTTTATGCATTGAGTATGTTATTTTTATGTTTCATATTGAATGGTTACTGCTCATATGATTTTTTTAATAGTTCACTTTAGAATCAGAAATAAATGATGACACTATCTCGAGATTGTATTATTTTTTGAAGTATAAAATAAAAAACTCTTTTTAAATATATGTATAATTTTATTTGATTCAATAAATTCTGTTCAACAATAACACTGTATAAATATAGCTACAGGATAAACATATACAAAAAATATTTTTCAATTCAATGACTAGAACTACTCTTTCAATTGATTAGGGAAAAACAAAATGTATAAAAGTAACGATAAAAAATGTTTTTCAATTCGGAGCATGAGTCCGTTGCCAAAGTCCATCTTTTCAAAATTTTTAGGAGAAACTTGGGAAAAATTATCTCCAGGAAAAATTTAGAGGTGGAATTTATCCATTTGATAAAATAGTTTTTTCTGAGGAGAAATTCTGCCCTAAAGCATTACGTCGATGGCGTCGGTTGAACACTGAGGCGAAGACGGACGTATACGGTGACTCGTGGCGATATAATAGTCGGAAGTGATTTTCTCAAAGTGAATAAGAATATAAGTTATAAACTTGAAGGTGGCAGTGCTGTTCGCTCTGGATACGTTAGTGAAATAAAAATAAACTGTGATAGGACACGAATTAGTGATATTAGCCCAAATGGGCAAATCAGAGACAAAGAAAGCGAGACCGCCGATCGATAAAAGGCGAAAAGACTCATGCGATATTAGTGAACAAATGTTTAGTAATAATAGTGACAAAGAAGACGATCCTGCTCTGATGCAGAAAGTGCAAGAAAATCTAATTGACATGGAAATGCAACAGCAAACATATACTGCAAATATAAGCACCAACAATAGATTCGAAGCCCTGATAGACAAGGAGGACGACGGAAATACACATTTAATAAGAAGACAGAACCCTTGAAATGAAAACAGAGAAAAGGTGAAAAACTACCTCCTATTGTAATAACCTGTAAAGTTAATATACCAGCTTTAGTTAAAATCCTTAACGAAGAAATAAGAAATAACTTCTCTATAGCTTACGAGTTTAACCAAATTAAAATCTTTGTAAATTCAGAATATAAATATAAACATACCAAAGAAATACCTAAAACCTCTGGCAAAGTTGAATTTTACTCATATACACCGAAAAATGATAGATTTAAAAAAATGGTAATCAAAGCCATACCAGGAATGAATCCAGATTCAATAGCCCAAGAGTTAAATAGACAAAACATAAAAACGAGAAATATCATTCCTTTAAAGGGAAAACCTAACAAACCCTATTCATATTTAATATACCTAGAAAACGAAACCAATATTAAGGATACCAAAAATATTCAATATATTGACTTCGCAAACATTTCATGGGATACTTATTCTGAACAAAGAAGCTATACTCAATGTCACAACTGTCAACTGTCGGACATGGCGAATATAACTGTTACAAAAAACCTAAATGTGTGAAATGCGGTGGAGAGCACAAAACTCAAGAATATGCTATGAAAAAAGCAGATGGCACAATGCCGTTATGCATTAACTTGTAGCCCTATCGGTTATCAGTGGAAACCACAGTACTATCATCCACTCTATTATTTGCCTACCGGCTTCACAGAGTGACCGCGGTGTTCAATGTGTTGCCTAAGCATCATTTCTCCTCTTCCTACCAATTGTTATCATTTCTGAACGCCTTTATTCACATTGATGGTCCGAATTGATAACGCATCGAGCACGTTGGCGGTTGTGCGAAAGTTATTTATTTTATTATAGTTTTTGTGATATTTTCGTGAAAAAGGTTTCAGGTGAGTGTTTCAACATTTGTTATTGATCATTTATCGTGAAAATTTCTATAAAATTTTCAGAATTTAATTTACAAGAGTACATTTCTGTGTGATTCCTAGTCGTGACCAGTAGGAACTTGTAGGAAAAATTATTTTGAAAGCCTTGATTTTATTCTTGATGTTGCTTCATTTTATCGAAGTATTTTCGATTCTTACATCTGAAAACAAAAGTTTCGTGATGAAAATTCTTCGCATTTCAGATTACATACATGATGGCTACCTCGTGGAAATTTTCGGAACTGGAAAATATGGACGCAGATACGAACTTATAGATGAAATACCAAGCGATGATGAATCAATTGCAGAAGAAATGCTGACTTGCTGCTGTTTGCTGATGACAAAAGTGATTAAAAGTGACCAAAATGAATGCGAATTAATTAGTGCATTAGAGGAAACACAAAGCGCTATATATAAGTGGTTTTGCATGAATCAACTCAGTGTTAACATTAGTAAGACCAGTAAAGTACTTTTTACGCACCGAGCAATTGCTAGTAATTTTAACACTTCGGTCACATTTTTGGGCATAGTACTCGACCCGACCTTAAACTGGGAGGGCCACATAAACTATATCTCGTCAAAGATCTCTAGGAGCATATTCTTATTTAGAAATCTAGTGAGGCTGCTGCTGGGGAAGTGTTGTGGACGACCTATTTCTCATTAATACAGTCACATCTGACATATGCGCTACCAAGCTGGGGTCACTCGCCACACACTTCACGAGTTTTTGGTCTCAAAGGCGTGTAATCCGTATTTTGTCAAAGAAACCTTACAGGGAAAATATCAAAAATGTCTTTTCCAAACTTGGTATTTCAACTTTACCATCACTTTATATATACTACTGTCTTATTGAGGCCAAAAATGACCTTGGTAAGTTGCTGGCTAGTGATATTCATAACTTTCACACGCGCCAAGCAAATAATCAATTTATAAACTGTCTTCGACTCAAATCGAGCAGAAACTGTCATAATTACTACCGTAAAATCTTTTTTAATGAGCTTCCATCTAACATAAGGTCGCTAATTTTAACTAAATTCAAAAATTTGATAAAAAAATTTCTTTTGTCAAACCCTTTCTATGATCATACCGAGTTTCTCCGGTTTGAATTTGGTAATAATAGCTTTTCTTCGAACCCAGGTGAGCTGCCACTTGCTATTAATTAAGGTTTTTTTTTATTTAATTAATGTTTTGTTTATCTTTATGTATTGTGCTGTAATAAATTTTATATTTTGAGAAGTTTTTATAATGAAACATTTATTATATTCTATAATTTTTCAATTATACTTTAAAATTTAATTCAATTATTTCAGATATTATGTACTTTATTTTGACAAATGTAAACTTTTTGTACTAACATGCCAATAAATGATTTGATTTGATGACACACTGGGAGAACGATGATGACATCCCTCTTGCTAGTCCGCCTGATATATTCCTTCAAAATTACTGGACTGAAGATGTTTCCAACATTACCAAGCCAGGTGATTTCGCAGAATCAACTGGTCCCGTAGATTTAATTTGCCATATAGCATTTCAAACGAACCTATATGCAATTCAGAGACATGATGAGGGAAGGATTTCGAAACCAACAACTTCAAAGGAGATCAAAACTCTTTTGGGAGTCAATATCCTCATGGGTTTGAAAAAACTACCAAGCTTCAAAGATTACTGGTCCTCCAGCGAGGAAGTTCGGCGATTACTAAAGATAGATTTGCTTGGTTGTTGGGTAATATTCATCTCAATGATAGTTCAGTTCAACCTAAAAAGAATGAGCCATACTATGATGAGCTATATAAAGTAAGACCTGTTCTAACCAAGCTCCAAGATACATTTATGTCATCCTTGAAGCCTAGCGAGTTCCAATCTATAGACGGAAGCATGATCAGATTCAAAGGGCGTTGTAGCTTCTGCCAGTGTATGCCAATGAAACCCATAAAACGGGGATATAAAGTTTGGGTCAGAGCGGATTCAACAGGATACATGTGCGAATTTCAAATTTACACTGGTAAAACTGATCAAGTTGCAGAGAAGAATTTGGGCTATAGAGTTATCATGGATCTCACTAGAACATTGGTTAGCAAAAATCACAAATTGTTCTTTGATAATTATTTCAATTCTGTCAAACTTCAACGAAAATTACTCAAGGACAAAATTTATTCTTGTGCAACATTCCGGAAAGGGCGTAAACACTTTCCGGAACTCAAATCTGTCAAGTGTCTGAAACGCGCTGCAGATGATTGGCGTGTTTCAAGAGATGGATTAGCTGCACGTCAAGAAGAATCTCCAACTCTGCACATACCAAAACAGGAATATCTCAATTACTCAAAAATAACCAGAAATAACATAAATAACGAAAAGGAAGGGATTGACGAATTAGTGAACCTTGAAGGAATTGAATGAATTACATGAAATCATGGACATACAAAAAATTATTAATAGTGAAAGACCTGAAAGAACTAGTACAAAATGGAAAAAAGAATCCAATACAAATGTAGATAATTTAACAGTATTATTGAACAAATATGACATATAAAAAATATAAGATTAATGAAATTATAGTAATACTTTGGAATGCAAATTGCATAAAACAAAAATGGCAAGACCTGAATGCATTTATGAAAATTGAAGAACCAGATATAATGGGAATTAACGAGTCCAATCTTCACCCAAACCAAAAACCCAGTAACATCCCAGGATACCAAATGATCTACAAAAACCATCCTCATACGAATATTAGAGGACTTATAATTTATGCGAAAAAAGAAATTAATATTGAAAAAATCATAGTAGAAACAGATGATTTCGACAATATAACCATGGAAATAGATGTAATTAGGATTTCACTCATATACATAGCACCAGGAATAAGAATATCTGAAGAAGTTCTAATTGAAGTAATCAAAAATAAAAAAAAATGCATAATAATTAGCGACATGAATGCACACCACGTTGACTGGAACTGCGCAAGAAGAGACAGCTCAGGTAGACAGCTTAGAAGAGTCACAGATGACAATGGGCTTCAAATAATATATCCAGATGAACCTACACATTTTTCCATACATCAACCATCCACCATAGATTTAGCCATCAGCAAAAACATTACAGTAATAGCAAAAGCCATAGATGCACTAACTTCAGACCATAATCCAGTACAATTTACACTTGATGAAAAAATTATTATATATATACAAACAATCAAAATAAATTTTGATAAAGTCAACTGAAATGGATACAAACAATAACAGAAATTTCATAATGAAGAGAGAATTCACGAACGAACAGGAAATCGACGAAAAAGTTAGAGACCTGAATAGGATAATAACAGAAGCAACAGAAAGATATATACCAAAATACACCCATAAAACAAAATATGATGATATACCGGAAGAGATAAAACAAGAAATTATTTCAAGAAACCGACATCGAAGAATATTCCAAAGAAACAGTGATCCTGAAATTAAAGAAAGAATGACGGAAGCCAATGAAATAATCAAGGCAATGATGAACAGCTGGATACAAGAAAAAGGCACAGGAAAATTAAGAAAGACAAATGTGACCATACTAATATATGGAAAATGATAAAGAGAAGGAAAATGAACATCGACAATATGGAAGTTAGTAAATTTTAAAATAAATGGCAGAAAACAAAAAGAAGACTTAACAAAAGCTAACATCCTTGCTAACACGATCAAAAATAACTCCACAAAAAAACAAGAAACCTATCCGATCAACAGACAAAATTAGAAATACAAGAGATAGCAAAAATATTAGAAAGTCCTAACGAAGAAGAAAATAATGAATTTACATCTCCACAAAATATATATAAAATATTGAAAAATTACAGACCATATAAAGCCCCAGGTCCTGACGAAATATACATGAAACAACTAAAAAAACTACCGAAAAAGGGCATTGTCCAAATATACTATATATATATATATATATATATATATATATATATATATATATATATATATATATATATATATATAGTATATTTGGACAATGCCCTTTTTCGGTAGTTTTTTTAGTTGTTTCATGTATACTATATATTATTATATATATATATATATAAAAGAGTTACAAAAGAGCCTACTACCCGAATGAATGGAAAAATTCCATCATAATACCAATAGAGTAGCGGCGGGTAATATGAAATACACCGGCTAATATGGAATACCATGTAATTGGGCAAACTTATGCTGCCATCTACAAAGACGTACCAAAATTAATTTGTTTCGTTTCAGAAGTATTATTCGAGCACCAGGGTATCAATAATGCCTAAACCTACGGTTGTGGATAAAAAAACGCAAAAAGTGGAATGAAGAAAATATGAGGAAAGCAGTGATAGCAGTCAGGTCCAAACAAATGGGTTATTTGAAGGCTTGTAGAACATACAATGTTCCTCGAGATACACTTTTCAGGCTGTGCAAAAAGAATATGGAGCCTGAAGTTGTGTGCCGTACCAAATTAGGCCGTAAGCCCGTTTTACCTGATTTTTTGGAAAAAGATTTAGTTAAACACTGTCTAGAGATGGATAAATCGTTCTTTGTCTTGACGCGTCGCGATGTTTGTTATGTTGCTTTTCAATTAGCAAAAGCAAACAATATTCCTCATCCATTTTCATTACTGAGAAAATCAGCTGGTAAGGATTGGCTTCATCACTTCAGAATGAGGCACAAAAATGTTTAAGTCTGAGAAGACCTACTGGAACCCTCGTTTCGGTGATCAGAATTGGCCCCCTAGATCATGTGATTCAACCCCGTTGTATTTTTTTCTATGGGGTTTTTTGAATATGCCAACAAGCCTCTAACCACCCGTGCATTGAAGGAAGAGATTCAACGCTCTATCAATGAAATTCAACCACATTTATGAGGAATAGTGATGGAATTTTTTTTTTAAAAGAATTAGTATTCGTCAGCAAAGTCGTCGAGGCCATATGTCCGATGTGTTATTTCATACGTAACCCCAGACTATATACATTATGTTCCAAAAAAGAAATTAAAATTTATTCAACAAAAAATCTGTTTTCTATTCAATTCAAGTCTTGCCTAAATTTTGCGACACCCATTATATATATATATATATATATATTTATATATATATATATATTTATATATATATATATATATATATATATATATATATATATATATATATATATGGGTGTCGCAAAATTTAGGCAAGATTTGAATTGAATAGAAAACAGATTTTTTGTTGAATAAATTTTATATATATATATATATATATATATATATATATATATATATATATATATATATATATATTGCTATGGTTTGTTTATTTGCAATATTAGAATTAAAATATATGGTACAATATTAAATGATATTGATCAAGGAAAGGAAAACTTCAATGAATTTAAAATAGATAATAGTAAATGATTGGTGATTATAAGATATATGTATATCTAATCAATGATAAAACTTGAACATATGAGAAAGAAGAAATATGTAAATTGTTAATTAATATAATGGTATTATTTAAAATTCAATTAATGTGAATTTAGATAAGTAAAACTGAATCACAATGATGATAAATGTAAATGTATGACTTATAAATGATTAAGAATAACTTTTAAAATCAATAATATATGAAAAACCTTTGTAGAATGTCAGAAACTTAAAATGTCATTAATCGTTGGAAGTAAATATCAAGTAATTCAATAGAAAGTTATGAAATATCAAATAAATATGAGAATATTAGTATTAAAGCTTCTGAAAAGATTAATTAGAATAAATTAATTCAATATAACAGACTTAATTTATGTAGAATACATATAAGTATGGAAATTCTATGTATCGTAGAATCAGATAAATTTGAATATCAAATAATAAGTTAATTTCAAGTCATTGAAGGTAGTTAATCATATATAAAGGTATTAGAAGAAATTAGTTAACTGTTTTATATATAAAATTATTGTAGAATAATGTAATAAAGAAGAATTTCAAATTAGAATAAAAAAAACTATATATATCGAAATGTCAAATTTTTCAAGAATAAATAATAACAGAATTAATGGACAGAATATTGAAAATTTTAGTACAAAATGATCATAATATTCTGTAGATGAGATTAACTAAATGATTTCAGTTCAAAATATATGTTTTATTCACAAATTTGTTAAAAATTTAATCAAATGTCATTTAATTATTCAAAATAATCAAGTTAAAGTACTGAGATTGAAAAATTTTAATTTATCATAAAGAAGCTTTTATTATTGAAATAATCAATTTCCAAAATTATTGTATATTTAATTAAATAGAATGATATACAAAAATATACAGTACCTGTTAGTATAATATTTTAAAAATGAGTAAAATCATAAAAAGGATATTAAGAATGTTCTAGAAAAAAGCCATCAGGTTACTTGATATTAATAAAATAATATAAGGTTATATAAGGAGGTAGAACATCCGGCTTGAGCCAGTTCCTAATTTGCATTCAAGAGATAACCATTGTCGGTTTGAGATCTGATTCTTTTGTTTTTGTCATCCATATTGTATAATAAAAAGTAGAATGATAGCTGAAAGTAAAAAGTACTAATAAATCATCGATATATGTAAATAAGAAAGCTGATAATACCTGTGTGTGAAATTAATCTCAATTAAGTGAAGAAAACTGTGAATTGTGGCATGAATTTCTAATAATATAGAAATTAAGTGAGGTTACTAAAGGAATAGCCGAGACCATAGAGAGAGTTGCTGTTTTGCAGAACGAATACAGAAAAAGAGAAGAAAGAAAATTTGGAAATTCATTGAACCCATGTAAAAGGAAGATCAACCATCAGTGAAATAAACAATCGTGAGTTTTTACAAAATTTCATATTGGCCAATAGATTTCGTAAATATTTGCATATATAAATTAATAGGGGGTAAAATATAAAACCATAATCAAATTTCAAAGAGTGATTGTTATTGTTAATATTTGAACTGAATTTGTATCTTGATAATTTGTGTTAATAAAGTTGTAAAATTTTTATTTCGAATTCATTGAAGTTTTCAATTATTAGAGTCAAAGTTTAAAAAAATATATAGAATCCATTTCAATATAGGAGAACCTTCCTTGAGAATATAGAGTCAATACAAAATAAAATTAAATTAATAATAGATCATATCATATCAATTAAAATTTAAATTCATAATAATATATAAATAATTGCAAATAAGAGTAATGCATAATAATTATTTTTCACAATAAGGGTATAAATAATTAACAATCTATAATAATAATATATATATATATATATATATATATATATATATATATATATATATATATATATATATATATATATATATATAAACTCGGTGTCGCTGCGCGACACCCTACACCAAGCCTTTGACTCGTTAACCGAGATAATTGAATTGGGAAACACAATTTTTTGATATCGTGAAGCATAAAAATGCACTTGTTATCACAAGCCGCAAGAGCTGACAATTTTGGTTATCAAGAATTCGTTGACTCCTTCAATATTTGTTAGTATTTTCTGTAGGGGACAAGCGGGCATAACGGGGTTGCTGCCTAAAACGGGGTACCCGGTTCTTGTTCAATACCACTCGCTCCATCTTAACGACGGTAATGAAATTATATTATACACACATGTATACGGCCTCCGTCATTAAGCAGAAATCCAATGTTGCCAGGTCTGGTGAAAATTCACCTGATTTGGTGATTTTATAACCCGTTTGGTGAAATGGTGAAAACTTTTCAAAAAAGCCCGATTTCTGGTGATTTTTTTGACACGACACTGACCTACTCATAAGCTTTAGTTAATATTTAAAAAAACACAATTAAATTATGTTTTTTATTCTTTATGAATAGAATTCTGTTGAAAAGTCTCTAATTTATACATAGGTAGGTACGCGATTACCCGTGCGAGACACGATGATTCCCGAGGATTCCCCGTGATCGCCTTGTTTGGGCGTTGCCTTTACTTGATTGAACACGTATTACGATATTAATGATCGAAATTGAGGGTGAAACGTCTTGTTTATGGTTTGATTATTGTGGGTGCTAATTTAAAAGGTAGGTATATAATTTTAGTCTTTGTTTTTATCAAGAAATTTGGGTATGTAATAGAAAATATTTTGGAAAACAATTTTGAACTGAAATTATATCAAAAGTAGTAAAGGGTCCGCCAATAGGGACGCGCGAAGTTTGCCGGAAGGGTGCGGCCATGTTGTTCGAGGTAGAGCTGTCAAAGTTGCTGTCATTTGTTCAGTATATAACCCCAAATCACCATGGCAAGTTTGAGTGTCGAGCTGCACGTGCAAATTATTAAATTGTTATACGAAAATGGGTCATCAGTTCGAGCAACGTTCCGCGCACTTCGCCCATTTTACGGTCGCGATGATCGGCCTGTAGAGTCGACTATCCGTCGATTGGTGGGCAAATTCGAGTCGACTGGTTCAGTAAACAACCAGCCAACACTGACACGTCGACGAAACGCCCGATCGAACGAAAATATCGCTGCTGTCCGTGAGAGTGTGCGCGAGAACCCGAGGCAGTCCATTTTTTGTCGTGCACAGGAACTTGGCCTTTCGGAGACATCAACTCGCAGAATTTTGCATCTGGATTTGGGTCTGCACCCGTACAAAATCCAATTGACCCAGGAGCTCAAGATAAACGACCACAGACAGCGTCGGGCGTTCGCTGACTGGGCTCTGGAGCCGTTGGAAGCAGACCCCCATTTTGGCCGAAAAATCATCTTCAGCGACGAGGCTCATTTCTGGATGAACGGGTATGTGAACAAGCAGAATTGCCGAATTTGGAGTGAGAACAACCCACACGAGGTCCACCAAGTGGCAATGCATCCCCAGAAAGTCACTGTTTGGTGTGGATTTTGGGCCGGCGGCATCATCGGTCCGTACTTTTTCGAGAACGAAGCTGGGGCGGCCATAACCGTCAATGGGGAGCGCTACAGGTCGATGATAACCAACTTCTTTTGGCCTAAACTGGATGATATGGACACGGACGACATGTGGTTCCAGCAGGACGGCGCCACGTGCCACACAGCCCATGCCACAATGGACATTCTGCACGAGCGATTTCCGGACATGGTCATCTCGCGCGGAGGCGATATCAACTGGCCATCGAGATCGTGCGATTTAACGCCTTTAGACTTTTTTCTCTGGGGCTATCTCAAGTCGCTGGTCTACGCCAACAAGCCTCTGAACACCGATGACCTCAAAGTCAACATACGCAACGCCATCGCTCAAATTGAGGCCGATATGTGCTCCAGAGTCATCGAAAATTGGACCTCCCGGATCCGGGCTACCAAACGGAGCCGCGGTGGTCATTTGAACGATGTTATCTTCCATACTTAATGGGGTCGAATACCCTTTCGAATGAAAAATAAATTTCGTTTCTACCTCACACACAACTTGTTTTATTCAATTTTAAAGTTCACGCGCCCTTATTGGCGGACCCTGTATTATGTCAGTGAAAATTTTTTTCTTTAGAAACGGCGAAATATGGACAAGTTTTTAATTAAGAAAAATCAAGAACCTGTTGATCGTTCAGATTCTCCACAACCAAGTACAAGCAAAGTTGACGCAAAACAACATGTTCTAGCACATGAATCTGACTCCGATTCAATTTCCGATTCTGTTTTTGATGAAAAAGCTTATTCCCCAAAAAAAAAGAAAATGAAGTTTTACGAACATAAATATAGGGCCGAGTGGGAAAAACGGGAAGATTTCCGAAAATGGATACAGCCAAGCTCTCGTGGTATATATCATTTTAAATGCAAAATATGTGATAAAGGCTATATAGGTGGTGTAGCTGCTCTTAAAAACATAATATATCGAAAACACATATTAGCAACATGAGTGCAATGCGCGGCCAAACAACTTTGTCAAAAAAAGTAATTAATATTTCGTCTATTATGAAAAAAAAATGAAATTAGAATAGCTTTATTTATTGCAGAGTATAATCTTGCAATTAGCGTTTCTGATCATTTGACTGAACTTATTAAATCTATTTGTTTATCTGGAATGGAGCCTAGTCCAGTTTCTAAAATGTCTTGTGACAGAACAAAATGCACAGCAATTATAAACAACGTTATAGGAAAAACAAGTTTTGAACACCTTATTTCTGAGCTCGTTAAAAAATTTTCATTGATGGTCGATGAATCGACCGATATTTCCTCGGAAAAACATTTAGCCATAGTAGTCCGATACAGTGATATTTTCAAGATAAGAGATGAATTTCTTGGACCTATATTAGTAGAGACAGCTACTGCCCGAAATCTATATGATGTTATAATAAATTTTTTCACCGAAAATGATATTCCCTATAAAAATAATTTAGTAAGATTTGCAGCCGATGGGGCAAATGCTATGATGGGGGCGCATAATTCGCTAAAAACTCTTTCAGTTAATGACATTCCTGATCTTTATAATATGAAATGTATTTTCCACTCTTTGGCATTATGTGCTTCTTATGAGTAGAATTGATTCACCGGAAGTCGTCAATCATGACAGGTCAAGGTCGTAAATCATGACAGGTCAAGGTCGTAAATCATGACAGGTCTATTGTTAGACATACCAGGTGTTCCTATTGTTATGTCAGGTGTGCGGTGCAGGTCTATTGTTCGCCAGGGGTGTATTAACTAATGATTGATGGTGACAGGTGAATGGGGACGCAGGTGGTCAGTAACCGTGGGAATTGAATATTTCTTTTCTTTACAAATCTAGGTCAAAAAAAACCCACACACAAACGGTGGAAGTGGGTGATCTGCGAGTATTTCTTTACAAAATCGTATGATTTCATAGAAACCCGTCGCTGGCATTAGATAAGTTATTCGACGTGGGTGGGCAGGTAACATTTCTTTACAAAGTCGTATGACTTCGTAGAATCCCGGCGCGCCAGTGGTGGGGGTGGTTTCTATATTAACCTTAACAAACTCAGAAAAGTTTAGTTTACTTCTTTTATAGTTGTTGAACAGTTTTATTGTGCGTAATGTCGTCGAATATGTTTGCTGGTTTTTTAAGATCCCTGCCTCTGGACATGATCATGAATATGTTCAAGCAGGGGCAATTCAGAACAACTGAATTACTCAATATCGTAATTGATATTGTGAATGAGAAAATAGTTTTAGAGAACTCATCAATAAATTTAGATGAGTATAATGAACTGTGCCTGGCCGCTCGCCCTGAATCGGTAAGTATTAATATATTACTTACTAGTTTTCGTATTTTCGACTCTATTCTTCATTTTTGCAGATGTCTTCACAAGTGGATATATTTACCCGACCGTCGACATCAGGGTATATTAATATGGTGCGTTCTAAATTTATTATTTGTGAATATCAGATTATATTTTGAAAAAATATTGAACGTTAAATATTATTTCAGTATGATCCACAACAAATAGGACAAGTATTTCCCGAATATACGGACACACTGTTAGAGAACCAGGTTCGTTGAAATATTTTTATTGAAATTATTCACTAGTTTTCGTATTTTCTGACTCTATTCTTCATTTTTGTAGATTTCTTCACAAGTGAATATATCTGCGCAGCCGTCGGCAGCAGGATATATTAATATGGTGGGTTCTAAATTTATTATTTGTAAATATCAGATTATATTTTGCAACAATACTGAATGTTTAATATTATTTCAGTATGATCCACACCAAACAGAACAAGGATTTCCCGAATATACGGACACACTGTTAGAGAACCAGGTTCGTTGAAATATTTTTATTGAAATTAGTCAATAGTTTTCGTATTTTCTGACTCTATTCTTCATTTTTGTAGATGTCTTCACAAGTAGATATATTTCCCCAGCCGTCGACATCTGGATATATTCATATGGTACGTTAAATTTATTATTTGTAAATAACAGATTATATTTTGGAAAAATATTGAATGTTGAATATTATTATATATATACCGCTACACCTAACAGGCTCTGGATTACCCGAATATACGAGTTCACAGTTAGAGAAACAGGTTCGTTGAAATATTTTATTTATTGAATCTTGCTAATAACATATTTTCCAAACTATACAGCCTTCCTTAGATGTCAGCAGTAAATACATAAACCTCATCAGTACCAGTTCCAAATTTTACAAAAAGTTCAATTCCATAGCCAGGGTAATACATTTCACCATTAACGACTATCAAGTTGGAGATAACCCCAATGAATGGCTAGAGGTAAGAATATTTTTCAATAATCTGTATACATTTGCATAATTTTGTTTCATTTACAGAACGTAATTAAAGAACTGTTACGGAGAGGTTCAGAGGATTGTGCACCTGGTGATTATGTCGGCATAAAGATCGATAATGACAATATACCGGAACGGCCAATCGGTATTTCTCTAAGGAAGGCTGAGCAATACGATGCGGGGGTAGTTATGGATGTGTTAACGAAGGTTTTACAGAGTAATGAAAGCTTTTTCACCAAAGACTTGTTAACACTATCCATAACAAGAATTTCTCTACCAAGTGGAAGTGGGCGCGTCAACTTAACAGGTGAGTCAGCGGAAGACTATTGTTCCATAAAAAACTATAGTTTAATTATAACTCCGTATGCAGAGGATAATATGTGTTTTGCTAGGGCATTAGTTCTAGCAATTGTTTTCAAAACAGAGGGGCCTGAACAAGTAGAACTAATGCTCAGAAGTAAAGATTCATGAGATAATAGAGCGCTTATACTATGCGGTAATGTAGGTATTGATAGATATACAGCTTGCAATTATGAGCATATTGATTTATTTCAAAATTATTTAGTAAATTATACAATTATCGTTTATAATTCTCGAAATGGATCTACTACCTGTTACGAAGGGCCGCGTGACCATAAACGAACGACTTTAAATTTATATCTTGAGAATGGGCATTACTACATAATTGAATCGTTGACGGGTGCCTTTTCGACACAATTATTTTGTGAAATGTGTAGAAAAGGATACTCTAATTTTATGACGCATACAAATTGCCCATTCAGGTGCTCTTGTTGTCACTCGTTGCCGCCATGTGAAGAGGTAGATTCCATTGTATGCGACGTTTGTAACCGTGATTTTAGAGGTAGAATTTGTTTTGAGAATCATAAAAAGTCTTTATGCTCACAATTGAAGAGGTGTCTATCATGTCATAAATCTGTTTGGAAGAGTAAAAGGGTCCACAACTTGCTGTTGTGGAAAACCAATTAGACATGATTGTTTCATGAGAGTCTGTCCAAACATTCAAAAAAATAAAAAGTTTGTTTATAGTCCACTCAAAATAGGAAAATCAGAGGAACTAAAAATACTATTTCCAATTTTTTCAGAAATGTGTAGGGTGGGGTCCCCTGAACAAGGGAAAATAAAGTCCCTCCAAATCCCGGTGCCGCTAGAGGGGAAGGGGGGTTTAAGTGTTCCATTTTTCAGTTTTTCGTTTATAACTTGAAAGTGAAAAAGTTCTTCAGTACAAAATAAAAGCTTATTAAATTTGCTACAAATTTGGTTATATACATTTTTTCGAAAAACTGAACCGTTTTGGTGCTACCGGCTCCGTTATGGTGGATATTAAAAAAAAAATTCACTCTTGGTTTTCGTTCATTATTGTCTTTTAGATACTCACTCGTTAATTCTAGCGGAGAACCGTCTATATAAAATTTGTACCGCATTAAATTCTCCACTAGAATATATATCCAACGTTAATTTATAATAAACGCATCGCAACTTACAGCACTTTTAAGATTTCAACGAAAAATCTTGATTTTCCAATGAAAATAAATAATAGTTTTGATCCATTTGATGGTTCCATTTCTCTACATATGTTTATATATATGGTTCACACAAATGTATGCGATCTTATATATTATATAATTATTTATCTATAGAATATATTTTGTAAATATATATTTGTAAAAGTGGTGTGGTACAGGTAAATGAAATCTCTGAGGCCTAATTCAAAAGAATTTAATTTTATGGTACACAAAAATATTGAAATAGACACAAGTAAAATGAAATTATTATTTTTATTATGTTTTAATGATTAATGATTAGTCTCGTCGACAATATCCTCGTCGATGTCTTCCAAGAGGACAGACGGGCAGTTTAGGCAGTCACTTTCACATCCACAAACAGAAGAGCAGTGGATGCCTGCCTTCCTACAACCACATCTGTTATTGCATCCCGTACCCCATCGGCGAAATATTGCATTCGAAATGTGGTCTGGCGCAGGAGGTTCGGAGGATTTGATGGGAGTGAGGATTCCATGTTCATCCCTATCCCAACCCCATAATAGTGGGTCGATGGTGGTATTACCCAGCCAAATTTGGGTTTGAAGGAATACCCTATGAGCGTGCTGTGCAGCAGCTGCTTTTGTTGGTGGCAGAGAAGCCAAATTGACTTTCACCTTCGTTGACGATTTAACAAAGCAGCTGTAGCGGTGTTCATTTAAATCCTCTTGGTTGGGTGGGGCGTTGTAGAGGATAAGTAACATGGCTTCTCCTGCTTGGGCCACTTGCTATTTGGTGGATGAAGGACTGCTTTATACCACACACACCGACACTTGCTGTCTAATCTCGTATACTAGCCATCTCGAAAGCATTTCATATGATTCTCCGACCGCCCGCAAATAAATATTTGTTACTCTTAAATTTGTTTTAAATTTGGTGGTCGCTAACAGTTATTCAGTGAAACCTCGATAAAATATCATAAAAATCATATTATATTGTTTTTGACATGCCGTAATATTGTATTATTATTTTACTGTGATTCAGAACGTGTTAGAAGCTGTTCAGATGCAGAGAATTTGATACTGTACAAGTTTTATTGTGACGATTTCCCCCTAAAATGAACCAGTGAAGATCTAGAAGACAAAAATATACAAAAAAGAAGAGTTAAAAACAATTTTTTCAAAAAAATACCACCTTTCCGGAGCTAGTAGCATGTTCAGTTTTTCAAAAAAATGTAAGTAACCAAACCTGTAGAAAATTTAATGAATGAACAACGCTTCAGCTGCTTCGTTGAATCGTCATAAAGGTGAAAGCCAATTTGGCTTCTCTGCCTCCAACGAAAGCAGCTGCTGCACAGCACGCTCATAGGGTGTTCCTTCAAACCCAAATTTGGCTAGGTGATACCAATATCTTCCCTGAAATATGGGATTAGGTTAGGGATGAACATGGAATCCACACTCCCGTCAAATCCTCCTAATCTCCTGCTCCAGACCACATTTTAAATTCAAAATTTCCCCGCTGTGCTACGGACTGCAATAACAGGTGTGGTTGTAGGAAGGCAGACATCCACTGCTCTTCTGTTTGTGGATGTGAAGGTGACCGCCTAAAGTGCCCGCCTATCCTCGAGAAAGACATCGACGAAAATATTGACGACGAGACTAATCTTAGTGAACATATAATAATTATATAATATCATTAAAACATATATATATATATATATATATATATATATATATATATATATATATATATATATATATATATATATAGTCTCTTGTGTGGGCGCTTCTACACAACCTCTAGCTAAGTTCATTGCTAACATACTGGACAAAGCCTTCTCTAACTTCAACAAATTCCGCATTAAGGATACTTTTGAATTTGCAGAAAAAATTAATAACTTTCAATTACCAGGAGGCTTTGTCCTTGTATCATTTGATGTCTTGTCTCTATTCACTAATATTCCATTACAGTTGATAACTGATATAATTGAAGAACATTTCGAATTAATACAAGAACACTGTAATATACCAAAAATAGCATTTATAGATATAGTTGTTTTTCTGTATAATAACACATATTTCTCTTATGATGATAAATTTTACCACCAAAAAACAGGCCTACCGATGGGTGGTGCTGCCTCCCCTGCAATAGCTGAGATTGTAATGAATAAATTACTTTATTTCGTAACTAATACTTTCGATTTCCAATTCCCTTCTATATTTCAATACGTAGATGACTTACTTACAGTTGTACCCACTGACAAAGTACAGTATGCTCTCAATATTTTCAATTCTTTTAACGACTCTCTTAAATTCACTGTAGAGGAGGAGACAAACTCATCGGTCCCTTTTCTTGATACACTAGCTGTCAGGGATGACAATAATGTAGTGTGCCTGGATTGGTTTAGAAAAAAGACTAATTCAGGGAGATATATCCCGTTCACATCCTATCATCCTACAAAACAAAAAATTAATGCTGTCATAGCTCTAAAAAACAGAATTAAAAAAATAAACCACCAAAAATTTCTTCATAAAAATCTAATTGTTTTAAAAGAACTTCTCTTAGAAAACCAATATCCTGGCACACTCGTGAATAAATTGTTATTCTCTGACAACAATGTTGCGATTAACTATAACAGAAATAATACAGATAACATTAAATATGCTAAATTACAATTCATACATAATCTTACGCCCTCACTAAACAAATTATTTTCTAATTATGGTATAGTGATAGCGAACTATAACACTAAAAAACTTAACATGTTTTATTCTAACTTAAAAGACATTACACCTACTCTGCAAAAATCAGGAATCATATATGGAGTACCTTGTGAATGTGGTTTGTTGTATGTTGGACAAACAGGTCAAAAATTAAGTAAAAGACTAGCTTTACACAAAAGTGACTGCAAAAATAAACCCCAGGCAACCAGCCTTAGTATGCATGTCAACAAAATAGACCACAAAGTTCAGTACAACAATACTATAATTCTTGAATCCGAGAAGAATATACATAAAAGAAAAATCCTGGAAATGTGTTATATTAATAACTGTAAAAACTGTATAAATCATAAGAAAGATGTTGAGAACTTAAGTTCTATTTATACCTATCTATTGAAACAAAAATTCACTAAACAAAGAAAGCTCCCTGAATCTTTTTTGACATAATCTGTTTAATAATCTAGTTGTTTGATCGCATAGTTGTTATTGAGAACTTTTTTTAAAATTACTCAGTTGATTTGAAAAGAACTGGTGAAATTTTTCTACTTTTCCTGTTTTATCTATGAACTTTTTAAAACTAATGTGTTTTTACTACTTTTGTAATGTAGAAAGAGAAAGAAAACTATAAATAATTTTTCAACTCTGATATTGTAGACACTGCCTTCCTCTAATAATACGTAGTAATGGTTAATCTATTAAAGTTCCGACCAGTGTAACCTTAGCCACATACTTTGTTGACAGTGACATTCTGACATTTCTGATATTTGCCGGTACAACAGAATTAACACGTTTTAATAATTATCCTAATTTAATCATGTAATGTTTGTAAGAATCTATATTCATCAAAGAAACTATTAGTAGAATGTATATATATAATTTTAAATTGTTTTAATGTTTGACGTTTCTTTTGTCTATTTTACACAAACTTGTTCAAAAACTTCAACATCAGGTATGAGGTTATAGAAGAAATGAATCCTGAAAACTTTGATAGCCAACTTTTAGAGTTTTAATGCTAATTCTGGTAAGTTAAATTTAAGAGACCGAATGTATCCAGGATCTGTAAATGGAATGTTTTCATAATTTGTAGTTTTTTCCTGAAGAAGTCTGTAAACACAGACGAAAGCTTGAACTTGGAATAAAAGCATAACTTTAGAAGCACCCTAGATTTTTTATTGCTTCCTCTATAATACTGGGGTAGCCCATCGTTACACCTTCGATCTATATATATATATATATATATATATATATATATATATATATATATATATATATATATATATATATATATATATATACACATATATATATACATATATACATATATATATACATAAATACATACATACATATACACATACATACATATATATATATAATTATATATATATATATATATTTATATATATATATATATATATATATATATATATATATATATATATATATATATATATGTACTGTCGAGTAATGGTCCTACTATTTATTCTCCAAAAAACATTCAAGGTCAACAGTCAATGATTTCTCTCTTTATTATCAAAATGCCAGGGGCATTCGTACCAAACTCGATTTGCTTAAGTTCAATATTGGATTATTGTCTCCATCACCGGACATAGTTTGCTTGATCGAAACCTGGCTTCCCCCTGTATTTTGGATACT
>JARQZK010000294.1:17500-27500 GCA_030704885.1 Cynegetis impunctata | reverse complement strand
ATGACGCTGAGAAAATTCAAATCTACATTTCTTTGAATAACTGAAATATGAGGGTGTCTTCATCTTAAATGCGACACACTGTATATACATATATGTATATATATCTCAAAAGTATCGAAAAAGTCACGAATTTCGTGAGGCAACGTTAACTTTTTAAAAACGTTGGTTGAAATATTGATAAGAGTGTATATATATATATATATATATATATATATATATATAATTATTTATTCGAATTGTTGTTGCCTTTGAACTATTTCTAATCTCTTGATAATTGTTAGCAATAACAGGCTTGTTGAATATTAAAAAACTCGATTTTATTAAAAAGTTGACGTTTCGCCACGACATTCGTGGCTTTCACGGATGTCGTGGCAACGTTAACTTTTTAAAAACGTTGGTTGAAATATTGATAAGAGTGTATATATATATATATATATATATATATATATATTTATTTATTCGAATTGTTGTTGCCTTTGAACTATTTCTAATCTCTTGATAATTGTTAGCAATAACAGGCTTGTTGAATATTAAAAAACTCGATTTTATTAAAAAGTTGACGTTTCGCCACGACATTCGTGGCTTTCACGGATGTCGTGGCGAAACGTCAACTTTTTATATTTGAATCAAACAAACCTTCTAGTGGAGCTGGTTATACGAGTTCACGAAACATCGAAATATCCCTATCTACCTTAAGACGGTAAATCTTAGACACAATCAAAAAAAATAAAGGAGGTTTGTTTGATTAGTTTCGAATAAATGTCCTAGTTTACTTCATTTTATTGCCATGAACGTGTCTCGATAACACAAAGAATTCTGATATATATATATATATATATATATAATATATATATATATATATATATATATATATATATATAGTATATATGAATATATATATATATATATATATATATATATATATATATATATATAAATATATATATATACATATATATATATATATATATATATATATATATATATATATATATATATATATATTATATATATATGAATATATATATATATATATATATATATATATATACATATATATATATATATATATATATATATATATACAGGGTTTCCCAAATTCGAAGGCCTATTAGAAGTATCTGGAGAACGAAAGAAGTTAACGACTTGAAATTCGGGCTACACGTATGAGAGGTTATGATCTACACTTGGAAAATATTATCATCATTGCAAAGTTGCCAGATCAAAGAAAGACATGACTTTTATTATTGAAAATCTCAAATTCAGTTAAAGAAATTCTTGCTTCGCTCAATATTTGCAAACAGCAGCTAGCATTGCATATCTAGTTATTATTATTATTTCACTTTTTGGTTGAAGTCTATATTTTTTTTGAATGCCTGATATCTGCCAAAGTTCGAGGTTCAAGGTTAGCAAACCGGTGACATTTATTTGCGTTGCCATGATAGCCCTCAGGCCTAAAATGAAAAGTTATGTTTGTTCTTATTGAGTTTTTCTAGTTTTTTGCCCATAAGTCTTGAACCGCTAGAGATATATTATTTATACTTTCAGTTGAGGAATCTGTTCTTTCTTTGAATGCTGCTAGAAAATATAGGGTGTCCCATTCGAAATTAATGTATAAATTTCCCTGTTAGGTTCTACCCAAAGAACATTATTTTGTGAACACCCTGTATGAGATACCTTGACCCTCATAATTTATTACTATTAAGAAGAGAAAGACGGCACTATTAAAAAGAGAAAAACGGCTTACTTCGGTTATATTATGCGCGATGAGAAATACAACTTTCTACAGTTAATTATCGTAGGAAAGATCGAGGGCAGAAGAGGGATTTGGAGAAAGAAGATGTCATGGCTGCGGAATATAAGGCAATGGACGGGTTTACATAACATCCAGACATTCATACACACGGCTAGATACAGAATAGCAATGAAGAATGTGGTCGCTAACACCCATTAATGAATTGCAGAAGAAGAAGAAGAAAAAGTTATCTCTATTTTAATAAACACATAGATCGTCTTCTAATCGGAGAAAGAAGTTTTTCTGAGTCATGACGGTGGATTCTCATACTCGTTTCTTCCAGTAATTGAACTTGTATTGCCATATTTTTATTACTCTCGTTTCGATTTCGATATTGAGCTATTGAAGTCGTCTATTAGTTCTGGATTTAGGTGCGTTTTAGCATCTCTGTAGAAGGTCAATTCCCTTCTTGGAATCCACACAAACTATAGTGCGTAAAGGATTCTTCTGAGAGTTATCTCTTGCGTTATTCCTTGTCTGCACCTGTTGGTGATATTATTCTACTCAAATATCGTTTAGGCCAACAGCAAACTTGACATCATAATTAATCTATGAAATATGGATTCTTTTTCTATTGAGAATTTGCTTCAATTTTCTAGTATATGATATTGCGTTGTTTCGATGCATTTTTTGTTGCATGTGTTCGCCACAGTTATCCATATGGTTACCTCTGAGTGACCTCAAGGTATGGTCTCTGCGTCCTCTCAATCTGTTCGTCGTCTAATTTGGCTATTTTGCATTTGTTCTTCTCAGTTGTGCCGATCAGCATGGATTGAGTTTTGCTTGTGTTTACTCTGATCTTTTACTTTTTGAACCACTTAGTAAGATTATTTTCTGGTACGCTGAGGTCATGTCTCAAGCAAAGAATTCGTGGTATATAATACATATATATATATATATATATATATATATATATATATATATATATATATATATATATATATATATATATATATATATATAATACAGTCGTATCATCTGCGAATGATACTTGCGATGACATTCTTTCTGTATGCGTCTATAAGGGGATGTTGGACTTATATATGTACAACAATGGGGAGACAGAGGATCCCTGAGGCACACTTGCTGTGATATGTCCGGGACTTGACAAGGATTTGTCTATGATAACCACAGACTGTCAGCCACGAAGAATCGACTTTATCAACCGAATATTTTTTCCATGATATTCAATTTGGTGTATTTCCGCAATAAAACTTTCGTGCTACATTCGGTAGAAAGACCTTTTTCAATGTCCATTATGAGAAGTCCCAATATCTGTTTTTAATTCCAAGAAGTTGCAACTCTTTTTCATAGTGCCTCCCAGTGATAACTCGAAAACCTTTCAGTTTATGTATAGGGAATTTTATTAGAAATTCGTAAAATTGAAAATCAAAAAAAATACACAGGTGGATCATATTTGCTTTAAAAATTTCATATCGATATCTTTAATTTAAAAAAATTATGGACCGATTACGGTGCTCTGGGTAACCCTGTGTATATACAGATATATATAAATATATATATATATATATATATACATATATATATATATATATATATATATATATATATATATATATATATATATATATATATATATATATATATATTTATATATATATATATATATATATATATATATATATATATATATATATATATATATATATATATATATATATATATATATATATATATATAAAACCATTATATATAAAACTTACGCGTTCTTTTAGGAGGATTATTCGCACGTCCTAAATGGTGACCTCTACCTGCTGAAATAGATACAAATATTAACTCGAATATATTACTTAAGATTTTATATATATGTATATATATATATATATATATATATATATATATATATATGAATATATATATATATATATATATATTATATATATATATATATATATATATATAATATATATATATATATAATATATATGATATATATATATATATTATATATATATATATATTATATATACACTATATGTATACTAACAACAGTATCACTTGGATATTTGGTTTCGCAGAAACATCAGCAAAACATTGAGAAAAAAAGAAAAATTTGCTCTTAACGTTATACACAGTTTTCGAAATTCTTTCGATATCCTTGAAGAAATCAAATAATTAAAAAAAACTTTTGTAAATCGAACCAGAGAGAAAAACTATTATATATATATACTATATAAATATATATATATATATATATATATATATATATATTATATATATATATATATATATATATATATATAATATATATTATATATATATATATATATATATATTATATATATTATATATAATATATATCATATATATTATATATATATATATATATATATATATATATATATATAAATATATATATATATATATATATATATATATATTATATATATAATATATATATATATATATATATATATATATATATATATATATATATATATATATATATGTATATACTACAAAGAGGAAATTTATCGCGTGGAAATAGTATATAAAACAAGCAAAGTTATCGGCCTAGCCCGCATATGTCGGAGCAGCCGTTGACACGTGTTTCGGATTCTTTGATCCTCATCAGAACGGCGTAGCCAAGTGTGCGATGGAAAACCTGGAAATGAAACAGCAACAACGAGCAGAATCTCTTGCTTCGGAAGACAATCACACATTTGTGGTACATTGTTCGAACTCTCCGGTTTGGGAGATTTGGCAAACTCTGACCACAGAGGCGATTAATGCCATCCGTGAGATCCTGGACCGTGGAAATAAACTACAAAGAAGAAATTTATCGCGACATATGCGGGCTAGACCGATAACTTTGCTTGTTTTAAAGCATATATATATATATATATATATATATATATATATATATATATATATATATATATATATATATATATATATATATATATATATATATATATATATATTTAGATATATATATATATATATATATATATATATATATATATATATATATATATAAATATATACAATAAAAAAAAAAAAATATAAATATTTATAAAGAAATAATATATATATATATATATATATATATATATATATATATATATATATATATATATATATATATATATATATATATATATATATATATATATATATAACCATTATACATAAAACTCACGCGTTCTTCTATGAGGATTATTCGCACGTCCTAAATTGTGACCTCTATGTGCTGAATGCTGTGCCCCTCTGCCTGCTGAAATAGATACAAATATTGAATCGATTATATCACCCATGTATGAATAAGCCAATAAAATCCGTGAATTTTGCATAACGACGTAGTATAGATAAGTGAATATACCCTTGACGACGTGATATAATCGTTTTGGTGTTTCGCCTCGTGTCAAAATGTATATATATTTTCATATTCACGGTGTTCTGACGTTTTTCAAAAAAAATTTATATTTTTTATTCGTTATATAATCGTAACGAATACCACTCGAGCAATCGAAAATAATCGATTATACTGACCTCGTCACTCGGCGTATTTTTTTAAAACACCACTCGAGCTGCGCTCTTGTGGTGTTTCGCAAAATACGTCTCGTGACTCGGTAGTATAATCGATTATTTTCGATGCACTTGTGATATTATTACTGAATATATTACTTATGATTATATATATATATATATATATATATCTAAACTGAGTGTATATTAACAACAGTATCACTTGGTTATTTGGTTTCGCAGAAACATCATAAAGATATTGAGAAAAAAAGGAGAATTGCTCTCATCGTTATCGTTAAACACAGTCTTCGAAGTTCTTTCGATAGCCTTGAATAAATCAAACAATTAAAAGAACTGTTGTAAATTGAACCAAAGAAAAAACCAGAAATATATTATTTATATATATATATATATATATATATATATATATATATATATACATATATATATATATATATATATATATATATATATATATATATATATATATATATATATATATATATATATATGTTAACGGTATCCCTATACACCCCCTTTACGCTCCCCATCATTTGTTACGTCAGGACGGACGAGTGGTACAAGCAGTCATGCACCAATGCAGCAAGAGGAAACTACTGCCCACGAGAGAACAGTCAAGAAGAGAAGATCATCGTGTATGCTTGAACGTATGAACAAGTTATTAACGTATGGAGCAATAAACGGAATTGGTCTAAATAGTTATTGTTATTTGTGTAAATCAACCCCAGTATTTAACATCAGAAGTGGGATTATCCCGTGTTCTACCCTGTGGCCGTAGTTGAAATGGCAGAAAATATAATTCATTTTCGTCGTGACAGTGAAGTGTCTGAGCAAAATGTTGTGGCTGATGAGGAAGATATCAGGTCAGTAAGTCCAAAACGACCTAAATTATAATGGCAATAATCCTTAGTTAACTTGGCGAGACAACAACAACAATTATTAGAATTGACTCGTCAGTCCAAGATGGCGACGTCGACGTATTATACGCCAACGCCCAACACATCTAGAACAGACGGATTTACTGTGCAGCCGTTGATATCGTCACTAGCGCTCACATCATTTAAGTAAACCAGCATTGGTCCTGACAAAAGCGTATATTTTTGTCGAAGTTGACAAAATTTCTGTGATGATTTAATTGTTGCCTTTCCCGAGAAAGAAACGCTAAAAAGCCGATATTGTGAGTCAATAACCGAGTTCGGTAACCAGATGGAGTGAAATTCTAAGCATGTTTGACATAAACTAAAGAGTGAGATTAAACCCATTAAAAAAAACTACATGCATTTTCGTGTCTCGGAACACAAGTTGTTTACACTATTGGGAGTTGTGATTTAATAGCTGTACTGCCGACCCTGACCCTAGAAATATACTTTATGGTTATTCCCGATATTGTTATGCCAAGCGATATCCAACTTATTATGGGATGGGAAGTGATTAGACGACTTTGCCTTAGAATTGAGAAAAATGCGATGGGCTTGAACTACATAATAACGAGCTTGCTATCGAAAAAGTGTTTACTATAAAAAACTTGAATAGCGTTCCTGTTAAAATAAATCAAATTGAGAGTGTTATGCTTATAATTTTCAACTTCGATGACAGGATACTTACCAAAAGTACTTCAGTTTGGAATAAATCCTAGACTAGCGACTACACAGCTGTTTTTCGGTGAATTGCTCTGCCAACTAATAATATTATTGACCCAAATAAGGATGTCGCAGATGCCCGAAATGAAATAAGAAACAGTGGAAACCATCCAGCTCAGCAATTTGACTATCTACACTACCTCGGGCCAACTTGCTTAAATCAGGTGACCTTGTCGCTGCAGAGTATTCACAGTTTGTCGGCGGAGGGAAATTAAGGGACAAATATCAAGGGCCTTACACTGTTCGTGCTCTAGTAACGAAAGATGTGCTACATAAACAAGGTCGACAGATGACGGTAGCCGCTCATGAGTAATTACCATCGTGGCATGCCACAACATAAACAAAGAGTAAGATCAGTAATTTTTGTATGTTAACACTTGCATATGGAGCAATAAACGGAATTGGTCTAAATAGTTATTGTTATTAGTGTAAATCAACCCCAGTATTTAACATATATATATATATATATATATATATATATATATATATATATATATATATATATATATATATATATATGTATTTATATATATTTATTAAATCATAATTTATATTCAATTTAATAATTTATCATCTTTTTCAGGAGATAGGAGGGCGCATTTATTCAGGAGATAGAGGCAGCGTTGAACACGTTCAAGTCCTGTTTGGAAAATGCAAAAATTTGTCTAGAATGGTTGTATATATATATATATATATATATATATATATATTTATATATCACGCAAAGAACAAAAGTCACAGCCTTAGTAATACAAGCCAGAAATGAAATGGTGAGATTTGGTAGAAAGATGGGAGCAAGATAATCGGAAGAAGAAGGTTACTGAATCAGTAAAAAACGAACAAGAAATAATAATTTCAAAAAATATCGAATACTGCAATACATCTGTAGACTGAGAAAATTGAGGAAAACCAAGGATACAAAAAAAAGTAGAAAACGGAGACAACATTATAGCTGATGAAAAACTAAAATAAATAATAAGAGATTTGAAAAATACCCATAGATTGGGAAAGGGGGCTGATAATACAGATGTTCAAAAAAACTGATAACAACAAGTACCTTGACTACAGATGTGTAACTCTATTGAACACACTTATTAAGGTTCTGGAAAGATATAGAGAGAAATGAATAAAAAGGTGAATCAAACTTTCAGAAGTATACCGGGTGTTGAAAAAGTCCCGGTACGGCGGGTTATTTTTTAAGAGAAAATTTTTTCGGGAAATTGAAATATGGAACTCGGAAGGAAATTTCCCTGGGAATCGATTGGCGCTATCAGATTGGGGTCACGAGGTCCCCCTGGGCCCTGCGAGACCCCAATTTTTAAATAGCAACCCCCTTTTTTATTTGATATTCGGATTCCTCGGGAAATTTTGAGTCCGGACTCAAATATAGTATAGTGGTTTTCGCAAAGGAATAGGCACGCAAGATCATGTGTTCATGATCAAGAAAATTACTAACAGTATAATATCTAAAGAAAAGAAGACATATATAGCATTCAAAGATATGGTAAAAGCATTTGAATAAGAATGATAATAAGGAAAATAAGAGCAAAAATAGGAAAATGTATAGAAAAGAAAAATGTCAGCAATAAATTAATAAGAGTTCCAAAAAGCGTTTGTATTAGAACAATAAACTGCGTGATGTGCAAAAATATAAAGTCACAAATATTAATCACAATTTAAGGGGTCAGACGGGGTCTAAATCTAAGCCCAATACTGTTCATCATCTACACGGACGTTATGAAAAAAAACTGCAAACAACGAGCAAAACCATTAGACACTTGAATCTGAAGATGGTTAGCATTTCCGAGTGCTTATTTGCGGATGATATTTCTCTTATAAGAGAAGTAGTATTACAAACGAACTTGATGCGTGGAACAAGGTGCTAAAAGAGAATAAAATGAAGGCGATCATAGCTGAAACTAAAATCATGGTACTGGTGGATGAAAATGAAAACCCACACATCGCTTTGAATGGAAAGTAAATGGCAAAAGTTAATAATTTTCAATACTTTGTAGTGACACATGAAGACAAGGATAGACTTGAAGCGGAACTCAACCTGACTGGATAAAGCTAATTAGGTCTGCTGTTTGCATTAATTGAGAGAGTTTCCGCTAACACGCGATTTCTTTTTCATTGTTGGATGAATTTCAAGGATTTTTTCGGTAATTATTCCTTGATGGCATGTCCGATTTTAATTTTTTTCCTCATGGAAACCCGCATGCGTGTGCTAAATATAAGAACAATCAAATGAGCGTTTCTGTGGAAAATTTGGAACCAAAATTATTCCATCGTGGCTTGTCAGATTTTTATAGTTTCAGATTTATGCATAGACATCAATAGCCTCTTCCTCCATGCCAAATTAAGTTGGTATCGGTCAAGCAGTTTAGGAGGAGTATTGTGACAAACGAAACAAATCGAGTTGGCTAAGAAAGAGCTTTCTTAATTCTCAGCTCAATAAGGTTTAACATGCTCTGAGAAAGCGACTTATAAGCAACAAGAGATTTCTAGACATAAACAAATGAAGCTTCACAAAGCGTTGTACGGTCCAATTATTACGTATGGGTGTGAACGTGGATGTTGACACGAAGAGAAAGTATAAAATGGGAGTACCTACCGAATTGAAAAACATAAGAGGAATTAGAGGAAGTCACAAAGTTGGACGAAATTAGAAACGAGAACACAATAGCAGAAATAAATATTACAGGAATAGGTATGTTGAGTAGAGGCAATTTGGATTATATCAAACGTCCAGTGCCCGTCAAGAAAGTGCGGGACAGCAGAATGACAGGCAGCGGATAGCGAGGTAGGGCTAGAGTGACGTGGAACTACATATTGAAAAAATGTTTGAAAAAGAAATGACAATCCTGGAATGGAGCAAAGAAAGTCCGAGAAAAGAAGAAAAGGAAGAGCCTCGTGAAGAGTTGAGTTATGTGGAGTGGGTAAAAATATGACTTCACATCTTATGGATGAAAAGGTCCTTCATTATATATATATATATATATATATATATATATATATATAATATATATATATATATATATATATATTGTATATA
>JARQZK010000294.1:0-12500 GCA_030704885.1 Cynegetis impunctata | reverse complement strand
TCTTAGTCAAAATTCGAGATTTTTTTATTGAAAAAATTACCACGCCACTGGATTCAGAGTGACCCAAATAGGCAGACCAAAATTTCATAAAGAAATATCTATTCATAACAAAGTTATGAGAACTCAAAATTAGGAAACTCACACATAACAGTAAAAAAATCACCCAGTAGCAACAGACAGTCATGGAAATATTTTTTTTATGATTTCAACAATAAAGTGCCAACAGATAGAAAAAATTGAATACGAGAACGATCTGGATGTCTCTCATCAAATACTCTACAAACCTCTTTAGTACTTCTAAAGTCATCTCCCGAAAGGCGTATAATTTCAATTTTCTCTCTTACGCTCAATCTTGCAGTCATGACACAAAATAATTACAAGAAGGTGAATATTGTTGACAATAGTGCACTAAAATCTTTAAGTGTAAAAACTGTTATATTATTTTCATGGCAACTAAGATTTATATTGAAAAATATTTTAGGTCCTATAGACCAGTCATCTTAGGCCAAATTAGGCGGAAATCTCAGAAAATCGACAAACCTAGTATATTACCACGTGAAAACTTGTATTTTGGCATCCTTAAACTGTTCTCAAAAGTCAAACATAATTGGATGGTCGCAAGTGTTAAAGTCAGGTGTCAAAGGTCACAAAAATCGATTTTTTTCAATATTTTTTGCAAATGTCTCGTTTTCTATGGGTTTTACGCTATTTGTATTAATATTCAATATTGTAGAGAATTAAATTTTCTTCGACTTTTGTATTTAACATTTTTTCATACCTCGAACTGTTTTCGACATAGAGGGCGGAGAGCGCGCGGTCAGACAATAATGTGAGCTCAACTGGTAGTTCCAATCGAACACTCGTAATATTGTATGTCGATTTTCCGAAGTGAACCCCCTCTAATGACTGGACTACTAGTTTCAGTTAATTTGCGTGAACACTTGAATGTAAATCGGTTATTGTCTCGGTTATTTTGATTAAAAATATTTACGCTATTTAATTTAATATTTATATGGCTATTTGTTGATATTGGTTGTTTTTTTGGGACTGTTAACTACAAGTTTTCGAATTTTGAGTTTCCACAACTTTGTTATGAATGAATATTTTTTCATGAAATTGTGGTCATACCTTTTTAGAGGCACTCTGAATCTCGTGTCGTGGTAATTTTTTTAATTGAAGAATCGATAATGAAAAATCTCGAATTTCGACTAAGAAAAAATATCGTAGTATGCCCTGAAAATTGGAATGAACATTTCAAATATTTTCCGACCTTTTAGTACTTGTTTAAAAAAAAAATGGTTGAAATCGGTTTTCAGCTAAAAATTTTACAGGGTTGTTTCCATTAGAAATGTGTCACACTGTATATAATATATAAATATATATATATATATATATATATATTATATATATATATATATATATATATATATATATATATATATATATATATATATATATATATACATATCTATGTTACATTGTATATATACGTTTGATTATTTTTTTCGTATGATTTTTAACCAATCAGAACAATCAATTCAGTTAAGTTACCTTGTATAATTTCGATAATACCTGATTATACATAGAGTAGCTCTACCAATCGAAAACCAACAGGACCGTCAAATCTTGACGTTTATCAATAATTGTTCAGAAATGAGTCGATTCGGAGATTTTTACTCAATATACTCAACAAATGATCGTATCAAATACAATGCGTACTTCAAAATAAATACGGTTATACATCTCAAACTTCCTGCATAATTACAAATCATGTCAGTTTGACAGAATAATCCTCCCGCTTCGCGGTAGGATTATTTAAACTGTCAAACTGACACTGTTTGTAATTATGCAACAAGTTATCGATGTATAACCTGATTATTTTGAAGTACTTATAGTATTACTACTGATAATTTGAATATGTATAAAGTTTTTCTAAATCGTACGATTTCGGGACTCTCCCAATCAAATTGGGAGAGGCGGCAACCCTATATCGTGGCGATGTTTCGATGGAATCATATTCACACTCATCAAGCCGTTGATTAGTTAGTCACTACTGTGAGATCGTTCGTAGTGATACTTGTAGAAAATTGTAGCAGGGCAATACTTGTACTCTGTAACTTGACGGCGCTGGAGTAGATGTTGTGACTCCCTCTCTATGACTTTAGTTAAATTTTTTCGAATACGTAACATTTCTAAAATTGTTCGAAGTTTTTGAGGAAAAAATCAAATGTATCTATTTATGTATATGACAAATGATTCAACGTTGTACAAAAATTAACATCTTATCAGACTTCATTGAAGTCGCACAAAATAAGCATGGTTAAACAATTTGCTAGGACAGCTTCGATTTCTCAAAACATTTACGCAATTAGATTTCACAACTGCAATGAATATTAACATACTGGAATAGTCGTAATCAGAAAAACTAATTGAGTTTTCAGCCAAATATGGTCTGAAATTCTAGCGGTCTCATGTGACCAATGTTTTCCATTAGAGTGCAGAAAACTACCGCATTTGAGAGTGTTTGATTATAATGTATAATAATTGATAGCCTAAAATTCATAGAAAAAAAAATTCTTTGACAGATTGATTTGAACTACTCATCGAAATTTATGATTATTAAATACTTTCATAAATTATTGTGACTCGTGTATTACATATCATAATTTCCATTGAATGTGAATTTTAGTTTCTTTCGCCAAATATGTATTGGTCTCACCAAAACCTACCTATAGTTTAACGCCGGTTCCGAACGGCCAATGTGCTTGTAAACGATGTAAATTACCCAACAATTCATCTTTATAAATAGAACAATTAAATTCCGGACATACACAACACCCTAGAGCAAGGTCTACCGAGGCCTCCCACCAAAACCTATGCCATTGAAAGTGTGAACTATATTAGAGTAAATGAAAAAATGGTAACACTTTTATAAAAATACAATTTCTCTTTTGATTTTACTCACCGTATCCTCTCCAGAAATTCGAAGTTTTGGGATGTTCATAATCTTCTGTAATAAAAATCAATAGAAAATTTGGGTTTCTCATTCAACAACTTATTTTTAATAGCCGAAATATTGAGTATTGAATATTATTCGTTGAATCCTATGAGTTTTTTTGGATAAATGAAGAAATATCGATTTAGGTGCATGCGACTGAATACAAAGAAGGATATTTTTTAAATAAAAAAGAATGCCATCTGAAAAATTGAAGGTGCCTATCTGAAGAAAATATAGAATGCGGGTTTGCACATTTGAAAACAAATTATGCCCTGTATATTATATCAAGAATTTCAATTTCAATGCCCGTAGTAACATGAAGCTTTTCAAAAACCCTGAATTTATAGACCGTGGGTGTAGTTGGGTGTTGCGAAATCGAGCATCGTGGTTTGTCTTTTAATTCTTGCCCAGAGATTTCTAGGTTTATGCAGGAGGGGTGAGGAAGTTACGCCGAGGAGTGCTCAGGAAGTGGATGGCAAATACCAGTCGTAAAAAATCTAGAATTAGTCTTACATTTTTCAGATATAAGTTCTTTTTTTCTATATATACCAAATTTTTCCATAGAAGAATATTTTTTTTCGGAAAATGAGGCCGAAATTGGGATTAGGGGATCAGCTGAATTTTCAGGAAGTGTTTTAAATTTATCTTCATAGATATTTATTCCGAAAAAAATAAAATTTTATTTATTTATAGCCTTTTAGGTACTCAAAATCATGTTGTAATATTGTTTCTTCAAAAATCCCGCCAAAACGCCACGTTATGTCGTCTGAGAGCGCGTGACGTCATTTGTGGTCATAACAGAACAGCCACATGAAAGTTGGCAAGTTTTGTTTCGTGGAGTACTGATTTGTTGTTTTGGAACGAAAAAAGTATCGTTGGTGTGCAGTACCTCTATGTACGTACACATCAAAAACTACTCCAAATAAAATATTCATTGATGTGCCAAGAAAAGCAGATATAAGAAAAAAAATGGTTAGACTTAGCGAGAAGAAAGTGCGACGGAATGTCTGTAACTTCACGAATTTACTTTTGTGAAGATCATTTTGACGTGTACAGGGTGAGTTATTTTGGTTGTCTTTGTAGGCTATATTAGAATCTAGAATAGATAGGCAAAAACTGATGGCGCACTGTCGATCTCTTTTTTTCAACTTTAATCACTGGTTACATTTGATATTTTCTAGTTCGTTTTCTTTGGGAGATACGAGGGTTACTTGAAAATTAGTCAATTTTAATAAATGGTCATATCTGCGTTATTAGAAGGTTTATCAAAAAAGTTTTTAAATATCTTTTTACATAAATTGAAAGAGGAAGACAGTGGCGCACGCAATATTTTTTTAAATGAAACACCCTGTATATTATTGCATCATTTTTAAGCTTTGTTTCAACCATATTAGAAAATATATAAATTACTTACACTTTTCTGTTGGAATAAAGATAATACAATACAAAGTAATTTATCAAGGAGATATCTATATTTTCATTCGAATATCGAGAATGTAACAGCTAAAAAAAATATAACTTAATACATAAAAATTGTCATACTGTAGTCCTCGGCCTTTTTATTTGACATTTAGGTAATTCAGAACTGAGTTTACTCTGGCAGATTTTAGAAAAATAATTAAAATTAAAATGAATAAACTTATACTAGTTTATTAAATTTAATATTACTTCATTATAGTAACATATATGTTTAACATAGTAGGCTGGAAATTAAAATGACAGTAAACAAACTGTTGTCATTGTGACTTTTGTAAATTGTAAACAAGTTATTTGTCGTTGCTTGTAACGTAAAAATTGTTGAAATGAACAATAGCTACAGTTTTTTTGAAAAACGTGATATGTTGGAGTGTTTAACATTGAAAGCGAAAGAAATGCTGAGGCTGCTTGTGCGTTATATTTTCAATGTTACCCCGAACGTTCTTCAACCTAGTGGGAAAGTCATGTGTCGAATTTGGAGTATTTTGGAAATATATGGAAGATTTAATAAACCTAGATCAAAAAAATATAATAAACGAAATCAGGCAGATGACATTATAAAATTATTTTAGGATATTTTACCGCCAATCCAACAAACTCAACCCGAAATGCCGAAAAAGATTTAGGCATATCTCAGACTCGTATAGTTTCTGTATTAAAAAAACATAAGTATAAACCTTACAGAACCAGAAAAGTGCATATAAATTTCATCCGGGAGATCCTCATAGAAGATTAGTATTTTTGCAGGTGGTATTTGAGGAAAATTCGACAGAATGAAAATTTGGAACAAATGTTTATATGGACAGACGAAGCACGTATTAGCAGTGATGGCAACTACTGGTCAGATAATAATCCCCATCAAACAGTTGAAACCTTTAAGGCAAGGAAAATTTGGATTTAACGTATGGGTTGCTATTTACAATAACGAATAATAGCGTACCATATTTATGATGATAATTTAAATGGCGCTTTATACATAGATATTTCTGACAAAAAATTTAGATTTTTTAGATGGACTTGCCATTGATAGAGAGACAACAATATTTTTCCAGCAAGATGGTGCACCGGCACATAAATGCGGAATTGTTAAGAGTATTTTTAAAATGGGTACCTTTCCAAATCAATGGCTGGGAACGAGAGGGCCAATACCTTGGCCTGCAAGATCGCCCGATTTGTCTGTTTTAGATTTAAATAGATATATATATATATATATATATATATATATCTATATATATATATATATATATATATATATATATATATATATATATATATACATACTATATGTGCCAATTCAGCCGTTTGTGAAATTGGCTGAAACATACACTATTTGACTGCTTTTTCGCTGTGAATGCAGAGTTCCTAGATTCATTTCCGACAATGACTTTAATTTTTTATTAGAATAGCGACTATTCAGACGTTAATTACTAAATGAATAAAAGCGCTTGTTTGGAATTGAACCGAATGGTTGGTAATAATATTTATATTATCGTCTCAAAAATAAATGAAGCTTCATATTATATGTGAATGACATGTCATGATCATTGATAACAATATCAATTTTATTCAAATGTGACATGATTGAGAAAAAAACAGTTTTATTGTCAAGCCGGCCACTTATAGTCCAACCTCAGTAGAATGAGAACTATATTTGAGAACACTGGTAAAATTTTGATTAAAACACATATCGTAATTTAATTTTACTTACCGTGTGTTTGCCAGTGATTTGCACGTGCGGGAGGAGCAGCAGCTGCATCGGCAGCTGCTGGAGGTGCATCTGCAGCTGCCGGAGGAGCAGCGGCAGCTTCCGGAGGAGCAGCGGCAGGTTCCGGAGGAGCAGCGGCAGGTTCCGGAGGAGGAGCGGCAGGTTCACTTGCCGTATCGCCTCCTTCTGCGTGCCCTTCTGTAATGATATAATTTAATAGAAAATCTATGTTTGTTAAATGCAGTGATAGACTTACTGATGATTGCATCTTTAATACCTTTCAGGAAACTCTCCTTCCCTACAAACAATTTAAATTAATTGTGCATGTGAAAAGCAACAGTTTGTCAAATGATTCAAAATTTGAAGAAGTTCATTCAGATTGAATACATAATAATGAAGTTTAGGGTATTTCACTACTCTCAGAATGAGTTAACATTAAAATACAATGAAATTGATTGAATTTCAGATTTTAATAATGTGAATAAATTTAAGTGATTTCACACGTGATTAGAAACATGGATATTTGCTTGTAATCTGCTTAAACTACAGATATTTTCATATATTGAATCGAAATCATAGGATTTTTGAAATTTGTGCAAAAATTTTTTTGTGATTAATAAAAACACATATATGTTAGTAAGATAACTCATTATTTGTCGATTCAATGTATCCAACGATACCTACTCAAAAAAATTTCAACTTATAATTTTACCAAGAAATAGTTTTCAGAAACATAAGGAAAAGAAATTCAAATGTTTATGGAATTTGATAATAATGCAATTTAAAAATGTAAATTTTTATTATTCATAGAGTTGAGTTAATGAAAATGAGACTCACCATAGTCATCACCAATGATATCGTCTATTTTCTCACTGATTTCTTTTACGTCGGCCGCAATAGCTGCATCTGAAGCGAAATTAAATTAACTTTTTCAAATAATTTGTGTTTTTTGGAATTATTCATCAAATAAAATGAATTGTTTCTTTCCGAAAATATCATTATTCGATTTTGTAAATTTTTATTTTAGTGTAATAAATATTTTCCGCAATCAAAGTATCCATGAGATAGTTATTGTGTATGAATGAATTCTTATATTTAATTGACATTCGCAAAATTTAAAAAATCCAAAACAGTTTGATTAAGTCATTAGAATCGTATTGTTTTCATCTTTACTTACAAATTCTCAACGCCCTGAGAAAAATAGCAGGGGATGAAGAGATGCAAGTTTAAAACCCTGCAATAACGTATGAAGTTTTAAATTTTTACATTTAAATAGCATCTCCCTAACATCAATCAAACTCAAATACAAATTTTCAGCGTTCAAACTGAAATTGAAATAGCTGTAGAGATGCACAATGGTCGCAAATCAAGAACACTTGAAATTTCAACATAAAAATTGTGACCGCAATATAAATCTATCATATAATACAATCCCATATCAAATGTCAACCTGCTAACTCAAAAATTATTCAAATCACTACAGTGTACAACCCTTATTTCTAGTCAATCCACTTCAGGAATTTCCCTCATCGTACTCAATTTGAATGACATGTGGAAGTCCTCAAACAACACGAAAAAACAAATAATCACTATTCAAAAATATCGGCGGTAAAGGAAAAATGTTCATTGCGCCAATGAGTTTTCCGTTCCGATCCACACATGAACTCAATTCGTTATATATATATATATATATGTATATATATATATATAGATATATATATATATATATATATATATATATATATATATATATATATATATATATATATATATATATATATATATATATATATTATATATATATATATATATATATATATATATATATATACTAGATGACCCGGCAAACGTTGTTCTGTCATATAAATTATTTTTATCTATCTATTCATCTATCGGCCGATTTATATAAACCTATCTAACTATCTATTTATATTTCAATCTATTCATCTATCTGCCGATGTATTTCTATCTATCTATCTAGTTATCTATCTTTCTATCTATCTATCTAGATAGTTATCTATCTATCTTTCTATCTATTCATCTATCTGCCGATGTATCTCTATCTATCTAACAAACTATCTATCCATCTAGATAGTTATCTATTTACATCATTATATCTATCTATCAGTCTATCTGAGAATTTTATATATTAGATTTTAGATTTGCCATAAGCTCAGGGAAATTTTAATCGAAATAGAGTGAAAAACATTTACAAAAAAGACGATAAATTATCGAGCGGGATGAAAAATGATTAAATTACTAAAATAGCTATTAAAAAATAGCGGTTGGTGATAAAAGGGTAAAAATTTAGGGTTGTATGTATTTTCAATGCCACATCATAATAATAAAAACAAAAAATAAAAAAAATGTTAAGGGTGAACAACCCTTATCACTTAGGGGTATGAAAAATAGGTAGTAGCCGATTCTCAGACCTACTGAATATGCATATTAAATTCGGTAAAAATCAGTAAAGCCGTTTCGGAGCAGTAAGGTAACTTTTTGAGACGAGAGTTTTATATATAAGATATATCTTTATATATCTGTATGTATGTAGGTATGTATATATATATACTATATATATATATATATATATATATATATATATATATATATGTGTATATATGTATATATATATATATATATATATATACATACATATATATATATATACATATATATATATATATATATATATATATATATATATATATATATATACATGGTGACCCAGAATCGTTGCCATTAAAGATATCTATATGCAACTTTTATAGCAAATATGATCCTACTAAATCTATTTTTGAAAATTATTAGATTTTCAAATTTCTTATGTAATTCTTCTGCCATACCATTTCCTTAGACTGAATATTTTTCGTAAAAACAGTTGAGCCTTAAAAAAAATAGCCTATTGCTTCTTTGTTATTTGGTCCGGAGATGCCTAATTGAGTCCCAAAATTTATAATTTGTTTTAATGATAGCCGAACTGAGTCCCGGAGTTAGGTAAATTGAGTCCCGGGCCTACCTGAGCTTGCACAGTAGGGGTTCGTAATCTGTTCCTAGAATATTAAAACTGAAATTCATATTATATCATATAATTTTCTACAATTTACAAATATTTACAATAATATATCTAAACCTAATAAAATGCTAAATATTCGTTTATTTAATTATTCTTAATTTTTCTCCTACAATTTTGAGAAATTCAAATTTTGATATTGAGTTACAATTTAATTTTAAAATTTGTTCATTCTGAAATTATTTATTTTTGAGAGTGTGTGAAGAATAAACTTTTTTTATATTTTTTTGAATGCTTCTAATTTTTATATAAGTGTCACTTTGAAAATCTATCAACACTGTTAAATATTGGAATATATGTGGATGAGCGAAATAAAATGAAGAATTAAACCTTGCATGAAAGCTCTCGCATGCATTCGTCGTCCGTTGTAAAGTGCTCGTCTTCTCCGCCCATATTTCTGGTGGAAACCTAGCCGATTCTGAAATATAATTATCGACCAGATAGTCCGCAAATTCCACAAATTTAGAATTCTGTGGTTGTATTGAAGATAAATCTTCAACAAAACAATCTCCTACATCTTCTGGGTTGAGAAATGGCATTGCGAAGCAGTACGTTAAATATTTACCCACGTCGCTGTCTTTGTCTTTGTATAAGGATGATAAGCCTAGTGCTTGAATTTTGCGCCACCTTGAAAATTTTTTTAAATTTATTTCATCTAAGATTTGCAAAATATTTAATGTCAAATAAAAGTACTTACCAAGACTGTCCTAAATGAAAACGGCAGCCCTTCAATGAAACATCACTCCAAACCTCAGTAACACTTGATGAATTGCTTCTTCAAAATCAGCAAATACTTTTCGT
The DNA here is from genome assembly GCA_030704885.1 of Cynegetis impunctata. NCBI lineage: Eukaryota > Metazoa > Arthropoda > Insecta > Coleoptera > Coccinellidae > Cynegetis > Cynegetis impunctata. Next base: position 2,447 of record JARQZK010000294.1, on the reverse strand, counting down.
AAAGTAAGTATTTTATTGCATTTGCCAATTTCTTCAACCAGATGTTTCAGTTCCAGTGTGTATGTATTTTTTCGTTTATTTGGCAATAAAAAGAAAACCAATGGTATGTAATGGTCGTCTTTTAAACCATGAATGGAGAACATTTGCAGAAAGAACTTCGGACAGTATTCAAAAGTTCCATCTATATAAATAGTTTCTAAATCTGCTAAAAATTCTTAGTTGGTCTTGCAGGAAAACATAATTATCGGATTTTATACATCGTTTACCATTAGGAACTCTTCGCCTGTATTGGTTTTCACTGGGAATGTTTTAAATATCGCATGAGTTTCTTCCATATTTTTTGGCAATTTAGGCAAAACAGATCGTCTATACATATTTTTTCTGACCAATCTCACATCTTCGGTTGTCAAGGTATTAATATCGCCATTTCGTAACTCCTTATGTATAATTTCCATCGGGCGTACACCAACATCGTCTATGGCCTTTCGCTTTAAAGGGTTACTTAAAATTTTGCGATTAAGTACCTCTTCGTTTACTGTAAAGTTGAAGATATTAGGGGGATGGACATCCAGTACCGTGGCTGAAGGTTATGTGGATAATTCTTTGCATGGACAAGTGAAAATAGCTAATATGTTGCCTCATGCAGAAAATCTTAGCACGTCGGCATCATCATCGAATTATAAAACTTTCATAACTTTAAGCAAAAAGTTGTCGATAATTTTATAGAGAAATAAAAAAACTAACTTTTCACAGGTTAGAATAAAAATCTATTGAGTAAACGCGTTTCGTCATAACATTGACTTCATCTCGTATTTGTTCACTCAATAGATTTTTATTCCATCCTGTGAAAAGCTAGTTTTTTTATTTCTTTATAAAGTTGTGAATATGAACTTTCACCAAGTAAATGCCAATTCAATTCAAAAATTTATTGCTTTGACTGACAACAGTAATCATAATTCGAACGTTACTATAAATATTTATAATTTCAAATAGTTTTTCCATTCTTCCTATATTAAATGAATATAGAGTTAACTCTGATCTATTTCTATGCTAGAAGGTAAAGTGACAGCTAGCAGGTAAAGTGAAATTTACTAGCCGTGAAACTATGAAGTACCTATGCAATTATGCGCTTCTCGACTATTCTGAAGGTTAGAAATCCATCGATTACCAATCCATTGTGAGTAAATTTGTTTAAAATCTAATTGTGTGACCTTTTCTAGTATTGATATCTGTAATGGCAAAAAAATATTCACCAATTTTGAAGCTCACGATCACCCTGTATATATATATATATATATATATATATATATATATATATATATATATATATATATATATATATATATATATATATATATATACACCTATATATATAAAACAAAAAAAAATATCTCTCTAGCCCGCATATGTCTAAACACCCGTAGACAAGAGACCGACACACGCGTCCACGACTACATCAATATACACGCGCGAGACAGCTAATTGTGCTTTTTTTATATACTCTTTCCCCGCGCTATCTCTCCACTTTACTCTATATATATATCTATATATATATATATATATATATATATATATATATATATATTCATTCGAATTTTAAAGACAACAATCAAATATTTTAAACCTATTTTGTACATTACGTGGGTGAAGGTTTCTGTGGTTCCCTTCCCATCTAATATAAACAGACCTGTCTGTTTATATTGGACTAAATAGCACGTAATTAATAACTGAAGACGGCCACAGCCGCAATGAGAAATTTTTGAAAAAAAGATAAATAGTACCCTATTCTTTGACTTTTTTGTGGGTAAAGGTTTCTGTGGTTTCCCTTACCATCTAATAATAAAAGATTTGAATGTTAATATTATTGGACTGAATAGCACGTAATAAATAACAAAGAACGGCCACAGTCGAAAAATTTTAGTGAAACATAGTAGTCTTTTTCTATTCAAATTTTTTCAAATCAATAAAAGTCAAAGAAATTTCAATTTTTTCAAAAGTTTTGATAAAGCTACGAATGTCGTGGCGAAACGTCAACTTTTTAATAAAATCGAGTTTTTTAAGATTCAACAAGCCTGTTATTGCTAATAATCATAAAGAGAATATATATATATATATATATATATATATATATATATATATATATATATATAATATATATATATATATATATATATATATATATATATATATATATATGCATATGTATATATGCATATGTATATATTCATATATGTATATATATATATATATATATATATCAGATACCAACAATTTTTTGAAAATAGAAGCCAAGGAGATAAGAAACGGATACAAAAACCATATAGTGCAATATATATTATTTTCGGGGAAAGAGCAACTGAAAATTATTGAGTTTTGACGAAGTTATATAATAGAAAGCTAGAGATCGAAGACAAGGTACGTTATAAATGTTTCGTTAAAGAAGTGAT
>JARQZK010000293.1:0-32995 GCA_030704885.1 Cynegetis impunctata | reverse complement strand
ATTAGTCATCCCGGGAAGTCGGGATGGTTGACCATTATTACTGGAGTCATTCAGGCATCCGGGAGGTTGGCAACCCAATAACTGAATACTTAGAAAATCTTCCTGCAGATGACTTGTATGATTTGCAAGAAATAATTCAGCGTCAAAGTAGAATTGGTGTTAGGTGAAACATGACAAAAACTGTTTCATGTTATATTGCGCAAAAAATAGTTATAATTGTTTGTTATAATATGTTTCCTAACTGGTTATGGAGTGACCACATCCTGCAGATAATCTCTTCTGTTTTTTTTATCTTGAAATTAGTGAGGATAATTTCTTTCGAGTATCTCTAATATAACCATATATCAAATCATTACATTATATTTTTTCCACAAAAAAATACTTTGGCCGGAAAGGTTAAAATACAAACTTTTTCGATCAGAAAGTCGTTCAAAACCATTTTATTTATGGCAAATGCAACTTGATGGCCCGTCCACGGTTTGAAAAAAAGAGCATTTATTACGATTAATTGATACCGCACTATATAGGTTGAAAGAAAAACTTTCAGATAAAAAACTGAAAACTACTCAACGGAGAACTTTCTTCGAATGAAGAATCTCAAGAGATTGAAATGAGATTCAAAATCATCGAGATACCTGTGACCAACGCACTGGAGAACAAAATCATTACATTATTGTGGTAAAATAAGTCGCAAATATTATTTTACATCTCTTCTGAAAAGACAATTAGCTCGTTTTTTGTTTACCTTAATTGTTTGAAAGCATGAAAGAATAACAATATTTATACAAACAGTCAACCAAATAATACGTGATTGTATTCTGAATATCATACGGAGACAAAAACTTTCAGTTTCATGCATTCAAACCAAATCCTATATCTATCCTGTATAAATAAATAATATAATATATATATATATATATACTATATATATATATATATATATATATATATATATATATATTATTGTGACGGTAAAATTTCCTAGTCTGTTATAGTTAGCAATTTTTCGTGTCTTTGTAATAAATAAACCTTTTACACATTCGTGTAAACGCTCCTTGAGAATTTGGATAGCACATTGAGAGAAAGATACTGCATCTGACAAATTCAATCATCTTTCCGTTTCCCTTTGCTTGTCGAACACTTCACAGTTAGTGAAAATTAGATACCGAAGGCGAAATTGTATTTTTAGGTTTTTTGATTGTGGAGTTGCCATACTATGTGAAGTAATGCAAGTACATAAAGCAAGTTTGCTGGCCACGCAATGATGCAAAATTACTTTTCTTTCAGTGAAGCTATAAATATTAATAGAGATATTAGAACATCCACTTCAGTTGGTACTGTCATTTTGTACTTCAGATTTTTTCCATTTCAAACCTTAACTTTGGTTTACAGCTCAAAAAAATTTGATTGGGACGCTCATCAGCTAAAACCTGCCGATTGATTAAGAGTTGTCTTTTGCATTTTTTTCCAAATGAGTTTACTTCAAGTAAGTCGCATTGTACCTTTAATTTGAACGCTGAATCAGAAGCCTACGTATGCCTAAGTTTATCCGCATTCCTGTTATCTTAGGACCACTTGAAAAATCTTAGTTTCCTCATCCCGAAGGAAGTGGGAAACGTAATTCAAAAATAATATTTTTTGTGTATATCAACTTTCAAAGAATAGAAATCTTTGTTAGTAATTAAATTATACCATGTAAGGGGAACGTAGCGCTACGCTTCTGTAATTAATTATTTCACAACTTTTACTGTTAATTATTACTATACGATTATTATTCTCTCCTACCTTCACTAGCGATTTATAATTTCATCCTGTATTCACCTGCTTCGAAGTTCTGTATTATAAGTCTAAGATTTCGACTTGTTTCATTTTTTTATGAACTTACTAAGAACTATTTCTCCTTTTTCATTACTTTAATACAATTATAAAAATTACGTGGCGCCCTTAGGTCCCACCATCCAGTGCCTCCCACGAAAAGCAAGCCGACGGGCCCTTTATATAATAATATATATATATATATATATATATATATATATATATATATATATATATATATATATATATATATATATATCTATATATGTATATATTATATATATATATTATATATATAATATATATATATATATATAGTATATATAATCTATATATAATATATATATATAATATATATAATATATAATATATAACATATTTGAAAACGTATTTTTATGAAAGTATAAACACTGTTTTTCAAACTTCAGTGAAGTTGTTGTTTGAACTTTATAAACCGAATACAAAGAATGTTCTGATAATGTCAAATTAATTGTTTCTTGTTTCAATAGCATTATAAGCTGTTGTAAAATTTAACGTTTACTATCAGCAAAATTTTATTTATTTTCTTATTGAAATAACAGATATTTCCAATTTATTCTATCTATTTTACAAAACACCATTGCTTCACCTGAATTTGATTGTTTCTATGTTAAATGAACTCTCGAAAGCGTATCAATGGTAAATCTACCAACGGAGCACAAAAACACAAAAAGATTGAGAAGTGTCTTCATAAAATAGAAAGAAAAGCTATCTAAACTAAATTCCATTCTGAACATATTGAATTTCTCATGTATCTGGAGGTTTGAAATAATGGATGCAAGTTTTAGAAAAAAGTCAAAACTAAAAGGAACCATCAGCGATATGCACTATATGAAATAGAGTTATTCTCCTACTTCGATATTATGGAGAGTTATATATTATGAAATTAAGTTCTGCCTGAGATAAGAAAGAAAATATAAATCAATTTTGAAATGAAATAAATTCATGCGTATCCTAACATTTTTTCAAAAGAAAACAGACTATTCCACTATCTGAAAATAGTTGAGTTCACTCGAAAAGAAATGTCCGTTTTGTGGAAACAATAAATATTCTCATTCCTATTAATTGCTGCAGATTGTGAAACTACTTGAGTAGGTGATAAAAAAACTAATCACATGGAGTACTATTATATAGTTTCCTATTTATTGAATATCTCTTATAACATAACGCTACCAATTTTTCGAAAACCTGAACCACGTTCACTTGTATATTATTTGTTATTTTACCTCAATATAAGGTTGCTATGAATACACTCATAACGCTCTAGGGTGTGATGAACGTGCGTTATGGATCATAACCCCTACTCATTGTACGAGGAGAAATTAATCAACTTCCATTGATTAAATACTTCATAATCCTTATCGTATACGACTTCGGCAATAAATTATTCGTAGCTTTGGCTGCACTAACTATGATATACTCGGGTAAACTCATATTAATTTCCAGTATTTCTATAAGACTACATAAAGAAGGCAGCATGACATTCACTGAATTTAATGATGACAAAAATATGCAACAAACGTCAAAATACCTTAAAATTAAAAGCCTACTATGAGAAGAAGAATGGAAAGAAACTGCTAGGTGCAATGAACCGATTCCAAAATCGATTTTTCATTATAATGAAATAATTTATTCTTGAAAAATTAAATTTGCACCACGTTACTAAAATGTTTAACGCCCCATCGGGCAACATTCACCTCTAGTCTAAGGCCTCGGGCCGAATGTTTACCCTCCGAGCGTTAGATCTATATAACACACATAAATAATTAATATTAATTATTTTTAAGTCCGTCAAAAAAAAAATTATAATCAAGTTTGGTTGAGTTTCGATTAATTCTTCAGTAGGCAACGCTTTGGTTGTAATTCTAGAGCATTGATTCCCAAAGTGGTCCAGGTGGACCCACAGGGGTCCACGGGAGACTCGACGGGGGTCTACGTAGGCGTTACAAAAATATGGGGGTTCACAATGCATAAGCGGGGGTCCACGAAAGTTCACTTGGTGTCGATATTGAAGAAATAAAAGGCTTGCCTTCTTCTATCAATGTAGGCAAATAATAGTTTGAGTAGTTCAGCGACTGTTAGGTACTTGTAAAAACTTGCATATTCCATATTCAGTACATCGTGTCGACACTGCAAAGCATCGCTCTCCGTCGTCCACAATTCTTGTTCAGACTTGCAAAGGGTCGAAATACGACTTGTGGTGTGTGTGCTTGCAATAATGCATGAACTTGTTTGATTCTTTACCAATATATATTGGCATACGAATGCCAAAGATAAACGTTACTCATTTCTTTCCTGAATTTCGAAAAGAAAAGTAAAGCGAATCGATGGTAGTGCTTGCCAGTGTCGGAAAAAGTGAGTACTTTGTCACAGGTAGAAGTCTTGATAAGAATATTCAGACATACATTCAACATTTAATTGCCCTGCATGATGACTTCAAAATCAGTTTCGAAGATATTCTAACGATGCAAATATCACCATGGATCATGAATCCATTTGATGAAACGGAAGTGGAGAATGTGATATTACAAGAGAAGCTACTCGAGCTTAGTACTAGCATAGTTCAGCATAGTGCTGAAGATGAAATTTAAAAAATGGTATCAAACATTTTGCCTGCAGGCAGAAATACCCGAAAAATATACTTGACAGTGGGGATTTACGACAGAGCTTTTGATAGCGTTTTCCTCGTCATATCTCATCGAAAAAAGTTTAAGTGTCGTTACCAACCTTTTAACAAAAAAAAAATAGCCAGACTTGCGGTTATTTCTAACAAAACTGAAGCCAAATATTGATAATTTGCTGTCAATTCATCAAGTACATCCTTCTCCTTGAAATTATGGCTTTTTTTTTATTGTCATTGTAGAAGTAACGTTACGTTATTAATATTCAATTTTCAACAATCACAACTGTTATCATATTACAATGTAATGTAAACCTTACAATGTAATATGATAACAATAATAATTGATAGTGTATTAATTACATATTTGAATAAATACAACACAAGAAAATATATTATTTCTGTTTTTATTTTTTCCACTCCGAATGGGGGAGGGGGGAATTTTCTATATAAGATAAGTGAGAATTGATTTGTTTCTTGTACTTGGCATCCGCTCACAGCACAATCAGTAGTTAACTAATTAACCAATAAATTCTCACTCTTATCTCGAAAACTGTTAATTCGTAGTTGGAACTCAGCCCCAAAGCAAATTTCCATAGTTATATCTAATCTTCACATTTTTTGTCGAATTTTTGGAATATGGTAGAAATGTAGCTGCAGGGGGTCCACCGGAACCAGCAAAATTTTCTAAGTGGTCTATGAGAAAAAAAAGTTTGGGAACCTCTGTTCTAGAGTGTTGTTTATTCGTAAGATAATCGTAACGAATACCAACTCGAGCAAACAAAATAATCGTTAAACTGCCCTCGTCACTCGATGTATTTTCCCAAAATACGTCTCGTGACTCGGAATTCGATTGTTTTCGATGCTCTTGATATTATAACTGATAATCTCAGAATATTATTGACATTTTGACGTTAAAAAAATAATAAATGGATAAATTTTGACTTGATTTCAAAGAAATGTTATCAAAAGATGTATAAGAATATGTATAGACACATAGTATTATATTATATAAGACAATTCAATATTATGAAAGGAAATTTGAATATAAATGAACGACTGACATTACGCTGAAAGAGTATGTGAAGATAGACATTCAAATTTTGAATATTTTCATCGAAAAAATTAGTTCCCAAAATTAGAAATATCAATTAGAATTTCAATCATGAAATCAATGAACATAAAATTTTGATTGATAGTTCTTGAATCAGTAGACAAGATCGAAAGATTCCAGAATTATTCTTAGAAAATCAATAAATTTATAAAATAATATAAACTGCAAAATTTTATACCAGAATATGATAAAATATTCAATAAAGGCTGTTAAATTTATTAGAAAAATGTATGAAATATATTAATTATGCTTAAATTGAAATTGGGTGAATAAAAATGCATATAAAACTTTTCGAAATATTGAAACATTTCAATAAATTTTTGCTAGAATATGGCTACAATAAGTAATTCTTTGTTTCCATACCAACATTTGTTGGTTGATGTACCCAAGGACTTTTTATTCTTGTCAAAACTCACTCTGATAAAACTTTTAAACTTTTAGAAGCAGTTTTGCAGGCATATCTCACTTGATTTGAAAAAATTACATTTCCTTCTCTTACACACAGTGTCAAAGTCGCAGCCAAATATGGTGATTTTTAATAACGTGAAATATTGAAAAAACTTATGATCAAAACATCATTTTGAAGTTAATTCATGTAGATTTAAAAAAAGCAATAAAATATGGCATGTTCCATAAAGAAAATATGAAGTTTGTGTTATATCTCAGAAACTAAACCTAATTTGACATGTTGGTTTTCAGTGGTGGATTGGTCTTCGAGATGAATAAGAAAAGGTATCTGCGAAAACTCGAACATGTTGATAATAAAAAAGATATGGCGACTTTTTCGAAAACGACATGACGTGTCAAGGAGAGGTTTTCGAATTGAAAATTGTCTCGAAAATCGAGCTCTGGACATGTCTATTCGAAATGTATCCACCCTGTACATGAATGCGTTTATAATCATGAAAAGAATATAATAATATCTAAAAACAATTTACAATTATTTGGAAATCTACTAGTAAATTGCAAGAATGCAATAAATGCCATAATAAAATTTGTGAGTAAAAAATGGATAAATATTGGCCAATATAAATGCGTTTATACAATGGAAGGCATTATTTGTGTATACTTACAAATAATAATTTGTTCATGTTGCTTCATTTTATTTCGTTGTTATATATTTGTGTTACTCAAAATTTGAAAACTATAATTATATTCTCACCATTTGAATTTTAAATTTCTTGAAATTAATATAATTAACATTAAAAATTAAAACATAGAACCTGAAGTTCAATACTTGAATTCTGTTGATGCTAGAAAGGTGCACAGTGGAAGTTTGAAATGTACCTGTTATTTCATCTTTCGTACGGTTAGAGGATTCTTCATCTATGGGAAATCTCAAGAATTCTGCCAATTCCACCAAAAGAGACAAAATGCTTGCCTGAAAATTTCCAGCCAATTGCCGTACTACCTATTATCCAAAGTATTGAAATTTACTATCAAACCCCACATTGTGCAATATCTCGCCTATTAAATGTTCAAACTTATAAAAAAGATATGAACAAACTATGAAATTTTGCAAGGTAGTCCGAAGTCCGGAACATTGTTAAAAATGTAATAAATATTCTTTTGCTGAATTCTTGCGAAAAAAATTCCAAAAATTCTGCAAACTTGGAGTCGTTTTAAATATATTCTTTCATGTCAAGTATAATTTGCTAACAATTTAACGGTACAAAACATTTTTTTATTCAAAATTAACGATTTATAAACTGACCAAAAAAAATCACAAAAGTTCTGCAAACTTGACAGATACTTCGGAAAAATATACCGAACAGTTGTATAAATTTGCAACATTTTACGTTGACCGAAAAATGTTTATTTATAATTTTTTTGGTCTCCAAATAATAACAAAAGTTTTGAAACTTGATTGCAAATTCAGAAAACATATATTCTGATGAATTTGCAAATTCGCAACCTTGTACGCGGTCCGGAACTTTATGCAATCTATAAAAATATGATTTCTGGATTTTTATATTTTTTCAAATTGCATAAAGGTCCGGACCGCGTACAAAGTTTTCAAATTCATGAATGCATCAGAATAGAAGTTTTCTAAATTTGCAACCAAGTTTCGAAACTTTTGTAATTATTTCGAGACCATCTTGATCGAACAATCGAAAAAATTACCACGAATTAAAAAAATTATAAATAAACATGTTCCGGTCAATGTAAAAGGTTGCAAATTTATACAACTGTTGGAAGTTTTTCGACAGTTTATCAAATCGGCTTGATCGAAAGCTACCTCCATGAAATCTGAATACATTTAGCGGTCGACGATGAGACTTCGCACCCAACCAGGGTTTAAAGAGAAACTACCCTCATAGATCCTGTTAACCCTCTCGGTCACGAATTAAAACTATTGGAGCGAAAAATCTGAAATTTACTGTAATGCAACTTATGATTTTTTGAAAATTTTTGATGTTGAATTCAGATTTTCAGAATGCTCCGTTTGGGCACTATGACATGTCCTCAATTGAGGACATCATGAGCTGATGGAGGAAAAAAAAATTCAGAAATATTTTTAGATGGTAAAATATTAATGTTCCATTATTTATCTTATTAAATATATTTATATTATTTTTGCGCCCATTTTCGAAGTACTGAAGTGTACAAAATTTAACTTTCGCAGAATTAAAATAAAAGTGCTGTTATATTCACCTAGATGTTGCCTTTACCGCTAGTTCACAATGTCCTCAAACTAGTACGCCACGCTTTCAAAAATCGCTGATTACAGTATGCACAAAAATCACCTAACGCAATTGCTTTGGAACAAGTCTACACTTATTTTGAACGTAAACACTTTTCAAACACATGGTCTAAAGAATATAGCCAACAAAAAAATAAACAGTAAAGCGCTACACTGCTCTCATAGCTACCCTACGGAATCCCATATTTCAAATGCATGATTATTTTTTTGATCAGCTTGAAGATGGCAGCAAATGTATTCATTTGGAAGAATATGATGTCCACAACTGAAGACAATGTGACAGAAGAGTAAGAGCAAGCGGTACTTCATAGGAAAAAATAAGAAGTAGGTTGTCCTCAACTGAGGACAAGGTGAGCGAGAGGGTTAAAATAAATTATCAAGCAAGCTAATATACTTCATCTCTTGGGAATCAAGATTAACTCCAATTTAACCTGGCATGAACAGTATGTCCAATTTTCGATACGTTTTAGAAGTTTCTCGTTTGTCTGCAGAGATAGAAAGTTGCGATTTTGGCATCATTGTACTACTTTTTTATGAAACGACATTTCCTAGCCCTCCTTGTTTTTGAGATACAGGGATAAATTGAAAATTCTCACTTTTCGAGAACGGTTTATTATACAACGTTTGGCGTTAAATACAGTGGCGTACTCATTTTATTTATTATTTGAGCAGGCGCTCCGTATTTATTGAAAATATATATTATTGAAGTATAAAACATGAAAATATAGTATATATATAGTTTCAAATCTTGACAACCGTTCTCGTCAACCATGCAGCACAGCAGAAGAAAAAATATTTTCGAATTATATAGCATCGAAAATGATAATAAATGCAATATTTCTCATATATTTGATGAACTTAAGGATATATCAATCAAAATGGAGTAAAACATACAGGGTGTATCATTTAGAGAAGAAATAAGTTTCCTATTTCTTAAAAATTTAACGTCGTTCGAAATGAGTATGCTACTGTATTCTATATATGCAAAAAGTAATATGAGAACATGTTTGCACCTTGCCGATAAGTTGAAAGGTAACCAAGATAAGGGCCGTTCTCGAAAAGTAAGAATAATTAATTTCGCCCTGTATCTCATGAAAAAGGAGGGCTTCAAATGTCTGTTTGTGGTGTATTTCGTTCCATAAAAAATTAGTATTGTGAAAACCGCAACCTTCTATCCCTGAAGACAAGCGAGATAACCCTTAAATGTATCGAAAATTGGACACAATTAACATGTCTCTACAACTGCTTGGTAGGCGGCCAATTAGCTTAGATATGTATTCCTAGCTCAAAATTTGTTAACGCCTAAGCAGCTGTTGTTACTTCATGAAGCTCAGGTTCGTCCAGCATTGGATTAAGGCTCCCATTGTAGGAGTTCTGCATCGAAGCACTTCATTTATCTATTTTACTTAATTCGTAAAAAAGCAGTGAGGATAGTAGACGCTTAGGTTCATCAACTCGAATATCGGAGGAAGGTTGCCGACTTGTGTATTTTACAGATTTTATCATGGCAAGTATTATGCATCCTCTGCTTTCATTATTTTATTAGGAGCAAAATTATTTCGTTATGCATATAATACAATTTGCCGTGCACATCCCAATAGCCAGAACATCTGTCTACGAGATGGCGTTTCTGAACCGAACCGCAAACCTATGGAACGCTCTATTTTTGGAAGTGTTTTCGGTTTGCTCTAAATTGTAGCATTTAAAATCCTACATAGGCCGCCATTTGTTGAAATCATCTCGGGGTGCTAGAAAAGCGTTACCAGCTTCTGCTACTCTCGAGTTGCTCAAAAGAAACTTTTCTCTTACAGTCTGACATTTAATGATTTTCGAGCATTGCGCAATGCGCATCTCTACTGCTACTACAAATTTAGTTGTTAGCTTGGAAATTTGTACGTTAATTCAGTTTTTTTTTCAGAGGGGTTCAATTTGTAGGTTATATATATATATATATATATATATATATATATATATATATATATATATATATATATATATATATATATATATATATATGTTATGTAAAATATAATGCGTTTTTGTAGGTTTTCAAACTATATGCATTTCTTCAGCCCTTCTTATTTGACTGAGGGGTTACAAATTTGTAAGTAAAGCAGAGCTGAATTGAGTGGCAAATACGACCTTGAACACGGAAGTCTTCTACTCACGCGCGTTTGTTTTGGAATGACAAAATCGCTACATGGTTTTAATCCATACCAATATTATTAGAAAAACAAGCGTTTGACATTAACGATTACTATAATGTAATATAAAACGCAACCTTACAACACATAGGAACTGATCAGGTAGAACTTGTGTTTAGTATTCGTTGAAATCAAAGATGAAAACAGATGATATTAACCTACCAAGAATAGATTGAAAAATCAGTGAAAGTTTCTTTGAAACTATTTGAATAAAATGAAATTTTAGAAAACTCTTACTGGGGAAGTAGGTAGCGTGTTTTCAAAACCCGTATCATTAATAAGGCCCGGTTTTTCAATGCTCGGTTAAAACTCACAGTAAGCTGACTATAGGTTAAGCTTAACCATCAGCTAAAGTTCCAACTAAGAACTATTGCGTTTCTCCTTCGAATGTTTGACTTTAGGCTAGCAAACCGTCAGCTAGCGATATATTTGTTAACGTTGATAGTACTGATGTTTCAGGGAGCACTTCTGATTGGTCGTTCCCCTTTTGCTGTCGATTTCGGAAATATATGTTTTGTTATGTTATTGTTGATTATTTTATAATAAAATGGGTGAAACATAAGCATTGAAGAAGAAAATAATGGCAAACTTTAGTCCTTCTGATAGATCGTTGCTGTTAAAAATTGCAAATGGTTTCAAAGCAATAATTGAATAAAAAAAACAGATTCTACTACTTGGAGGAAAAAAACTTGGAAAAAGATTTATGGAGTTTGAAATAATTTACCTATCTGTTATGGTCTCTATCTGTTGTTCAATTTGTTCTAATATATTCAGAACAGTTTCTTTTTTTAACCTAAATCTTGTGAAAACATCCAATTCATCAAAATAGTCAAATGGATTACTTCTTTCTCTGACCACGTATGGCTTTCTTTGGTAATCAATGAAGTCCATTCATTTATTCTTCATCATCATCACTTAAAAAATCAAATGCTTCCATCTTTCGTAGAAAAAACAAAAAAGAAAATGAGGTTACTGGTTACAAAGCAGTTGAACAAACTCGACTGTTCGGGCCGTTCGGGGTAGTTAACCTACGGAGCGCATGCGTCTGCAAGATAGCTTACAGTTAGCCATTTGACAAAGACTTTCAGGTGATAGTTACTCTACCCGATAGAATAGCAGTAGGTTAGCGCAAGATGAGAGGTGGAAAAACGGTTTACCTAAAGGTTATCGATTAGCCGAAAGCTAAATCACTTTAACCGAGCATTGAAAAACCGGGCCTTAATGAGATTGAATTCGCGCTTAGCTCTTGGTGAAACATGATTGAATATTAATAATTCTATTTTAACACTTGGCTTACTGTTTCACAAATCTATACTAAAAATTATTACTTTCTGAAATATATTTTAGTTTCCTTTGAAGTTTGTTTGAAAAAAATTTCTACTGAAATTTCTTAGCATTTATGAAGAGCAAAAATATATTAGATGATTACATAGAGGAGATACCATTGTGTCAATTAATGAAAAAATATTCATAAGTGAATCAATTTTATGAAGAGAAATTATAATTGTTGACATATTCTGCTAGCTGCACACCAAGAGCTTTCCACTGTTTTTCTAAAATAATTGGGGATGTAAACTTCTACAAAATGAATTTCATAAATTTATCAGTGAATAAGCGACGAATATAAATCAAAGTTAATAAATATTTTTTCCGAATTAAATCCCCCTTAATTTACTTAATGAGTCATCACAAGAACGAACGCTATTCCTGGCAACTGGTTGAATAATGAGACCCATGCTCATTTTCACTAATGAATTACTTCGTTTTTCATAGAATTTATCATTTCTCAAATTGCGACATCGATTCCTTAGAGATTTATGGCGGTTGATTCGTAAATTTATAATATCTGTTGAAAGGAAATATTTTACTTAATTCTTGAAACTCGTTAGAGAATCCACAAGTTCTCTAAAACTTAAACAGTGATGACTAATGAAAAGAGTTTCTCTTGAAAATAACAATTATAAAATACCTTTTATTCGTGGCGTGGAAAAACTTTGTCATTATGTTATATAATTCACGGTTATTCACAAAATCTATTAAAACATTCCCTTTTGTCCTCTTTTCATTTGGATACCTACGCATTAACCGTACACGTATTGATTTATTGTATCTTGTGAATTCTGAAAAACTGTTGATATTCATGTTATACGTTTGACCCTTTGAATTTGAAAACTGATCCAATTGTTTTTGAAAATTCCATATAAACATTGATAAATTATTCCATGAAAACTGAATTTATGCAATTACTATGAGTTACATCTTGAACTCATTAACATTGTTCATATAAAAAGTGCATTAATAGTTATTCAATAATAGTTATTTATGTACCAAGTGCGTTATATAGATCCTTACGCCCTGAGGGAAACATTCGGCCCGAGGGATGAATGTTTGTGAATATTTTTGTCATCATATTCAGTGAATGTCATTGCTGCTTTCTTTGTTGTAGTCTTCTAGAAATAATGAAAATTGAATATACCCAAGAATATCATAGAAAATGCACCCAAAAGCTACGAATAATTAATTGCC
This sequence comes from Cynegetis impunctata, assembly GCA_030704885.1. Lineage (NCBI taxonomy): Eukaryota > Metazoa > Arthropoda > Insecta > Coleoptera > Coccinellidae > Cynegetis > Cynegetis impunctata. Next base: position 19,973 of record JARQZK010000293.1, on the reverse strand, counting down.
GGAGAAATCCAGAGTCGTATACGACAAGGACTATGAAGTATTTAATCAATGAAATTTGCTTCATTTCACCTAGTGCAATGAGCGGGCGTTTTGATCCATTATGCCCGCAAATGCGGGCGTAATGGCCTAGGGCATAATGAGAGTGTTTATAGCAACCGTATCCAAGGTGATAAGGGCGGAAACACATTACTGAAACGTGATACAACCCGACAAAACGCGACGCGGGTTGGATAAGATCAAATCCTAGTAATTTCTATGAACAGAATCACACTATGAACTCCCGACGTCATGCGAGGCACACGCTACCTGATCTAGTCGACGTGTTGGGGGCTGTATGTTTCTAGGTAACAACCAAGGTCAGTAGGAAATTGTCAAATAAAGCGTACGTACATACGTTGATACCCTATAATTTACTGAATTTTGGCAGAAATTTGACAAAAATGAACGAAGAACAATTAAGTGCTTGTGTGTTGTGTGGCATCACATGTTGGTAAGTGCACATTATACATCAGGTGTCAACACGTTTTGTCGCGTCACGTTTCTATAATGTGTTTCAGCCTTAAACATATAATATACAAGTGAAAAATAAAACTAGTTTATTGATGACAGCGATTAATGGTTGAGATATTTCAATAGTTCGAGGCCATTAATCGCAACATTAATAAACGAGTTTATAACAAGATTTTTCCGTCGACCTCATCATGAATTGAGTATAAATTCTTGATTGAAATAAATTTTTATTTCGCATAACAGTTACATTTGACACAATATAAATTTCTATGTTCATTTTGATATATTTATATTTATGCTCCCGATGGAACAATTTGAGAAATTCATAGATGGAATATTAGACATGTGACATTCTGAATCGTTTACATTACCTACAATATCCGATAAGGAATATTTGGAACTGGTGGCCACTGAAGTGTTAATTACTTTCGAATTGATTATAAAATTTTTTCCGCAGTTTCTACTCTATTTTGTATAAATTTTTCGATTTGAATTATGAATTCCTTTTCTCTGTGGAATAACAGTACAGACACAGAATAATTCAACTATTCCGTGCTGAATACTTCTGTGTTTGGTTACCCATGACCTTTGACTAGGAAAGAGAGGGGACGGGTAACACGCGCACTGGGCAATAAGCGATTGTTGTTACATTTATCGAATGTCGACGCCATTTTCTGGTCCAAACGTTTGTGTTGGTGACAAAGTTTAAAAGTGTCGTTTTATTAAAATTTTGTATAAAAGACATTGTTTTTTTTTCCTGTTCATAATGGTGATGTGTTCAGCTTATGGCTGTAAGAGTCACAGTTCCAAAAAAGTGCCTGGAATATCATTTCACAGGTAAAAATCTTTTAAGTTTTGTTGACATTATTACTAAATTTGCTGTATATTTTCTTTGTTACGCTAAAAATCAAGACGATATTATCATGGGTACTAGAAAAATATCATAGACTATAAGTTATAAACAAAATATGCTTATGTTGTCATTTTTGTTTATGTAATAATTGGTAATAATTAACACAAATATGACCATTAATCACCATAATAGTTTCCAGTGGCGGAGGCAATGGATTCTCTTTTTTTTGTCGTACAATTATAATCATTTTATTACGTTATTTCCTTATTTTTATTTTTGTAATTTTTTTAGATTTCCGTTGAATGTGGAGAGATTGAATGTTTGGTTGAAGAACATGAAGCTCAAAGACTGGACTCCCTCTGAGAAACACAGACTTTGTTCCATACATTTTAAGAGAACAATGTTTTATAAAATTGGGGATAAAACTTGTTTGTTAGATGAAGCAGTTCCTGATTATTTCCCGGAATTACCAAAATATTTGCAAACCAGCTGAAAAAAAAATGAGGGTAAGTAAAAATTCCAAGTAAAACCTACCCAATCAAAAATAAATTGAGATCCTTTTTTATTTTTGATATAAGTTTTGAATGTAGGTAACTTATTTACCTACCAAAGTACTTGAGACAGATTATTCAAAAATATAATCCAGTTGCTAACAACAATATTATATTGTTACAGAGGTTACCAAACAAACTTTTTCCGAAACAATGTCAACACCTGGAACCTCTTCATCTGGTGGTCAAGTAGAAGTGAAACTCGAAGACACCTCAAGGGAAAAATTTTGAAGAGACAGTTATTTAAAGAAATTGCTAAAAGCAAGAAAAAAACACTGAAAATTAGAGTACATTGTATCTTTGAAAAATTGAGTAAAAGGGCTAAAAACAAACAACTTGCTATTGGACGAAAAACAGATAAACTAAACGGTGAACGAAAAGTGCATTAGTTTCGCAGTGTGCCAAATTAATTTTTGAAACAGGGGCACATTTAGTATCATTAACCTGTTGATGGCGCTCCATCTAATTTGGCTATGGCTAGGATTTTAGGATGTATTACTGATGTAGTAAATTTAAAACCTTTTTTCACAATTAATGGAAACAACATTCTATATATTTTATGATGGCCTGCCACATGGTAGTCCACCATAAAATAGTGAACAATGCATTGATGCACTAACTGGGCAAAAAAGAAAATTACCCTTAATTCTCTTGATAACAAAAAAAAATCATGGTGGTTTAACTTACCCATCTGAAGATGTGATAGACATATGTAAAGTTAACAGAACAATACTATAAGAATTAATGAAACTTCTTTAATAAAACCGAATTTTGTTAATGCTTTAAGAAATAAGATTATGTTTAATTTTATAAATGATAAAGATAACTGCTTTGTTAGTCTAAGAGATCATGTATCAGAATTTTAACAATCATATATATTTACTGATTGAATCTGTTATTTGTAATTATCTAAACATTAGACTTCATTTTATTGCAAAGCGACGAAGTGAGATTACAGATCCTGGTAGAAGTCACCTAACCAAAACTATTATATTTAAAGGGCAGTAGTTTGTGTAGTTTCTATGTTTTATAATCCATATTATAAATGTATGTATAATAAATAGTTTTTATTAGGTATTTTCACAATTATAACTATTATTGTAATAGAAAACTTTAATTGATAAAAAAATACCTATGATAGTTTTTTTTTGTTAATTGTATATACAGAATTTATATATATATATATAGGTATATATGTCAAATTTCAAAAGTAGGTAATATACATTCTCAGAATATTTTATGCTACGCCACTGTTAGCTGTGACCGCTGGCTCAAGGTTACGTGGTGCCAGCTGGTAACATAAGAATGTATTCAGTTAGCTGTCCACTCTCTTTCCTAGTCTAAGCCCATGAAAATCATACATTAAAATAGGAGAAATTGTACATTAAAATATGTCATTAATGATCAATTTCGTGTACGTTAAAGTAAGCTTTTATTTGGAGGTCGACGGAAATAATGATTTATTCGAAATTAGAATTTGAATATAATAAAAAACTGTCATTTTGTCTTTCATAATCCGAAACGTTCAAAAACCCTCACATATTATTATAATAAATAAAAATTTATCACGATTTATTTCCGAATCAATTGAATGTGAAAGTTCGTATAATATTCAATTTAACACGTTGACTGCCATGTCGGAAAAAAAATATATTGCTGTGAGGCCACATCTTTTTTTTGTGTTCTTATGCTTAAAATTATTTATTTATTTATTTATTTATTTCCGCTTCGACATCTAGGTCATTTGCGGTGTCAGTTCGCTCAGATATACATAGTATTGTTTGTGTTACATGATTTGGTTATCGTGAAATTTATACAATAATTTAAATTTTGAAATTGATTTCTTTAATGAAAGATAATGTGTTGATGCAAGACTGAGAACTGATGTTGAGGGCTTCCTCCATTTTGTTGCTTACGTTGTGTAGTCTTCTTTGGATTTCGAATAGTTGACATTCTAGGATAGATGATAGAGGTCATGGTGAGTTGTGCGTTACATGCTTGGCCACCATGGAGGAGGCATCTTTATTTAGTAGGTATTGCTGCGTTCCTCTTGTATGGACCCAACTTCTAATCTTCTCAGAGTTACAAGGTTTTGTCGTATTTTGTCGTCGATTGGCGGATTTTGTATTTATCGTAGGTCTATTCAGTGCAGCTTCGATCTTTGTAGGTGCCAGGTTGTTTTCCATTTGTCTTTTTATTTTTATTTTTTGCAGAGGGTTACTTAGATCATAGTTTGTCAATGCTTCAAATATAACGACCAATCTGTCGCATGGCTATACTTTGCAGCCTGCATCCACCTTCTCATTGCCCTCAATGCCACAGTGGGAGGGAATCCACATCAAGGGTCAGGGAGTTTTTGTGTGTCATGGAGATAGCGTTTATAAGGTCAGCGATGTTCATTAACAATAGTATTTTCGCTGTGAGGTTTCCTGGATGGCTATTCAATTGAACTGAGGGAGTCAGAGCATATCTGATTTTTGAGATGTTCCATGTTCAGTACGTACAACTCTAAAGCTTTTTGAATTGCTACTAACTCAGCTGTGAATATGCTACAATCTGCAGGGAGTTTGAACTTTCTCACTGCATTTACTGAGAGAAGCGGCACATCTCTGTTCCTTCGGAAGACTTCGAGGCCCATCTGTGAATACAATATCTTTGTTCTGGTAGTTGGATATGAGGTTTATAAAATGTTTTTTAATAATTTCAGGATGGGTTTCATTTTTTTTAAAGGTTTTTAGAGAAGCTTAAAATTGTATGTTATTTGTAACTAACGAGAATTGAAATTTAATCCCAACCCCTGAATATGATTTACTCCGTGCATTATATTTGATTCACGCGGCGCTCAAACAATTAGGGCCGCGTGAGTCATATATAACTTACTATGCTATTTCGTCTAAAATCACGTTCTCGACTTTGTTCTAATCTATTAAGTACTACACGTTCAGATGAAGTCATATTCGAATGGCTCTGATAAGAAGAATGAATGGTTCAGAAAATTAGCTTTGGAACTGATTATTGGAATTGCAGTAGTCGATCCAGCATATAATTACTGATTTTTACACGTTTTTGTTATCCTAATTGAATAAAGATTATTTTATGCATAGGATCATTATTCAATGATAATAATACATATTTGATATGATTTGAAAAATTAACACGTTGACTGCCATGTCGGAAAAAAAAAATTTTGCTCTGAGGCCACAGTTTTTTTTTTGTTTTTATGCCTTTAAAATTGTATGTTATACCTAAACTAATGAGAATTGAAATTTAATTTCAACCCTGAATATGATTATACCCCGTGCATTATATATTTGATTCACGCGGCGCTCAAACAATTAGGGCTGCGTGAGTCATATATAAACTCGTATGCTGATTTCGTCTAAAATCACGTCTTGACTTTCTAATCTATTAGTACGTACACGTTCGACGAGTTGAATCAGTTGTTTCAACGCAGTGCTCCAGTTAGGTTGTGTTTGCAAATAATCTATATCAATTTGAAAAGTCTATTCTACGAATCTCAACAAAAGAGTGCAGGGAACTATATGGATAAATATTTAGATATGAGCGATGAAGATCTAGCGGATTCCATCGCAAATTTTTCGAAGGACGAGCTATATATGTAGCGAGAATGAATGAATTATTGAAAATTAAAATATTAGAACAAATACGTTCTATTCCAACTGTTAGTTTGAAATATTATAACAAATTTTGAGAATACTGTTTTTTTTAGAGTTCTGATTTTTACGTTTTTGTTATTTCTAATTGATTAAAGATTATTTTATGCAAGGATCATTATTTCAATCATAATAATACATATTTGATATGATTGAAAATTAACACGTTGACTGCCATGTCGGAAAAAAAAATTTTGCTCTGAGGCCACATGTTTTTTTTTTGTTTTTATGCTTAAAATTGTATGTTATACCTAACTAATGAGAATTGAAATTTAATTTCAACCCTGAATATGATTTACCCCGTGCATTATATTTGATTCACGCGGCGCTCAAACAATTAGGGCTGCGTGAGTCATATATAACTCGCTATGCTATTTCGTCTAAAATCACGTCTCGACTTGTTCTAATCTATTAGTACGTACACGTTCGACGAGTTGAATCAGTGTTTCAACGCAGTGCTCCAGTTAGGTTGTGTTTGCAATAATTATATCAATTTGAAAGTCCTTTCTACGAATCTCAACAAAAGAAGTTGCAGGAACTTATGGATTAAATATTTAGATATGAGCGATGAGATCTAGCGGATTCCATCGAAAATTTTTCGGAGGACGAGTATATATGTAGCGAGAATGAATGAATTATTGAAAATTAAAATATTAGAACAAATACGTTCTATTCCAACTGATAGTTTGAAATATTATAACAAATTTTGAGAAATATGTTTTTTTTTAAGAGTTCTGATTTTTACGTTTTTGTTATTTCTAATTGATTAAAGATTATTTTATGCAAGGATCATTATTTCAATCATAATAATACATATATAATATTATTGAATATTGAAATATTAGAACAAATACGTTCTATTTCAACAATTTAATAGTTTGAAATATTATAACATGTCAAGAAATAACCTGAACGCCAGGCCAAATACACCAAATTGTTCCTGGCGCCTTGCTTATTCGATTGAGTATGCATTTGCTTTAAACTGTGAACTCTCCACGATACACGCGGCTTCATAATCAAAACCTGCTTGGAGTTATATACAACTCACGGAGCGCCCTGATCTCGGAGCTGTGTGAGTTGTAATTAACTCACATGGCAGTCAACGTGTTAAACTTTCATATGTATTCTATATTGATTTAGTGCCATTGAAGAACTTGTACACTCTGGGAAAAATTGGACAATTTTGAAATAAGTTTACAAACTTAACCGCATATCGATGTCTATCATTGTTTCTTTTTTGTTGTTGAGTTTTTGAGTTACAGAATGTTTTTCGAAAATGTGAAGTTCCGAAAAGTTGCTCAAACTTTTTTTCTGTCAAAAACTTTTTGAATTCAATGTTAACATTTTTTAAGCACTTTTTTACGTAGAATTCAATGGTTGAATGAATTTATTTTTTCAAATCATTTATTACCTAATAGTTTGATAGAAAAATCATTTGTTTGAAGAAGACAATCTGTATATTTCTCCATATTCCACAATAACTTGGAATAACCACTTCATAAATGTAGTACACTTGCTTCCAGGGCCGGCCTAAGGGGTGTGCGAAGTATGCAGCCGCACACTCAAGCCTTTTGGAGGGGCTCTAAATTGACAAATTTTTGTAAAAATGTATATATGTATATATATATATATATATATATATATATATATATATATATAATATATATATATATATATATATATATATTTATATATAGTATATATATATATATATATATATATATATATATATATATATATATATATATATATGTTCGTGTGTATGTGCTCATGCAATTTTGAAGCATAGGGTTGAAAGTTTTTAAATAGGTAGTTTCGCATAATATCTTGGATAAGATTGTTTCTGATTGGGGGTTGGACCCCCTGGGAGCAAAATAAATCTTGTTTACGCGATAACGGCGCAATTTTGAGAAATAGGGTTGAAAGTTATGTTAAATAGCTAGTTTCGCATAATATCTTGAATGGGGTTGTTTTTGGTTCGAATTTCTTCGGGATTTGGGCCCCCTGGGGGGAAAATAGCAATCTTGTTTACACGAAAACGGGCGCAATTTTGAATCAATAGGATTGAAAGTTTGTAAAGAGGTAGTTTAGTATGCATATCTTGAATGTGATTGTTTTTGGTTCGAATTGGTTGGGGGGTTGACCCCCTGAGGAGAAAATAGTTCTTTTTTATACGATAACGAGCGCAATTTTGAAGCAATAGGGTTGAAATATTGTCATTAAGTAGTTCGTAACGATTATCTTGAATGAGATTGTTTTTGGTTCGAATTTTTGGCGGTTGACCCCCCTGGGGGGAATATAAATCTTATTACACGATAAAGGTCGCAATTTGTAGCAATAGGGTTGAAAGTTTGTAGCTAGGTATTTTTGTATGATATCTTTGAACGGGATATATTTTGGTTCGAATTGGTTTGGGGGGTTGACTCCCTGGGGAACGAAATAAATGTAGTTTACATGATGAAGGGGGCGTAATTTTGGAGCAATAGGATTGAAAGTTTATGGGTAGGTAGTTTCGTATGATATATTGCTTATCAAAATGGGTGCGATTAGCAAAGTTCGGACCTGGGACCAAGATAGTTTCATGACTTTATATGATGCTTGTAGCAGCAAAAATTCAATTTCATATATATAGTATAATTATATATAATATATATATATATATATATATATATATAATATATATTCTCAAAAAGTAAACAAAAACTGTGTTTTTGGACCTTAAATTTCAAAAAATTCTATACCCCCCAGCCCCTCCGGCAGGGGCATAAAATTTGAGTCTAGCACACTTGCAATTTTCGCCTTAGGCCGGCCCTGCTTGCTTCCCTATTGTCAACTTCGAAAGTCAGAGCTTTTATGTTTTTGTAATGTAGTTTAGATTTTGTACTGTATTGTTTGCATTTGAATAGTACACCAATGTGATCAGAGACATGTGTAAAATCAATTGGCTCCAATGAGATTAAGCTGCAATGAATATTTGTGAAAACATTGTCAAGAAATTTGTTAAGACGTGTATTGAATTTGACAGTCTTTGTTAAGTTAAACGATCTAAAAAAGTTACAAAGACTTAAGGCCCTAACATCCCTCTCACCAAAATATACAATATAATCACTCAACTTAGCCACTGCCACTAACAGAATGTCGAGGAATCTGTCAAAGCTGCCATTTGGCGAGCGATATACAGTAACAAAAATATTAATTTATATATATATATATATATATATATATATATATATATATATATATATATATATATATATATATATATATATATATATATATATATATATATATATATATATATATATATATATATATATATAATCTAAATCCCAATAATACCTTTCGGTGTTTGGGTCTCAAAATAACATAATACTCTATTACTACAATTTAAACTTAATAATTTTCTTCCATTCTTCCCTGTTTGCCGCTGACGCTCTAGCTTCAACGATGCTCTTCCCCTTCTTAAAATTTCCTTTGCAACTATATCGTCCCAAGTCATTTTAGGTCTCCCTCTTTTCTCCTGTGTCCACCCTCGCCTCCCATATCTGTTTCGCAGGTCTCTCTTCTTCCATTCTCATCAAGTGCCCCCACCACCCCATCTGTCTTTCTTCCAACATAATCCTCCATTGACTCTAATCTCCAATTTCTTCCTAACATCTTCATTTTTCATCTATCCAATCTTGTTATACCCTTTACACTTCGAAGATACTTCATTTCCATTGCTTTAATTTGCTTCTGCTCCTTTGTGTAGTAACCCATGTTTCACAACCGTACGTTAGTACCGGTCTAAATATGCTCTTGTACACTGTCATCTTGGTTTTTTCCTTTATTTCTCTTTTCCTCAAAAATTTTCTGTTTAGAGCAAAAAATAATTTATTTCCTTTTTCTATTTCTATTTTCAATATCCCTTCTTGACTACCACTGTTATCTATATCCACTCCTAAATATGTGAAGCTATTTACTTTTTCGATTTGTTTCATTATCTACTGTTATTTTGCACATCCTCATCCTCCTCTGTATTCCGTTATCTCCATAACCTTAGTCTTTTTTTATTGTTTATTTCCATTTGATACTTCTTCAATGTTTCGTTCAAAATATCCACATTCCTCTGTAATGCACATTTTCGAACCTGCCATTAAAACAATGTCATCTGCAAAAGCCAATGTTGAAGCCTCCACTTTTTCTCATTTTCCTGTGTCCAACTATCAGAGTTCTCATTTTATCCTTCGTTTCTTTATGATCTCATCCAAAAATACTATAAAAAGTGCCGGTGCTCAAAACTCCTCCTTGTCTTATTCCTTCTTTGGTCTGGAAACCTCCGATTTCATATTTCTTGTAGGCAACAAACAATTCAGACTTTCCTGTACACACTTTCTATGGATTGCACTAGCTGTTCTGTGATTCCTCTTTTCCTCAATATTTCCCATATATTTGTCCCTCCTCACTCTATCAAAAACCTTCACAAAGGTCTATAAAACAAAAAACGCTTCCTACCAGTATTCTTCACTTTCTGTATAATTTGTTTAACTGAAAATACATGGTCTTGTACACTTCTTCCCTTCATGAATCCACTTTGAACTGGCTCTAATGTATGCTCAATACAATTTCTGAGTCTCTTCTCTAAAAAATACCTTCATATACTTTCAAGTGCTGTACTCATTAGATTTATTCCCCTATAGTTGTTACACTCCTTCTTATCTCCATTCTTAAAATATCGGTACAACCAATGCATTTTCCAATCCTCTGGTATCCTTTTTGCAGACCATGCCCTCTGACAAATTTCCATTAAAACTTCAGTGCCTTTTTCTCCCATATTCTTCAACATCTCTGGTGTTATCTGATCCTTTCCGGGAGTGCTTTTCCATTTTTAATTCTCTTTATTGCCTGTTTGAGTTCATCAATTCCTATCTGTTCTTCCTCTTCGCTCCCACATGGATTCTCTGTTTTTCTTATCAGCAATTTTCACTCGATCCTCCCTAATTTCCTCTCCTTCCAGCAATTCCATGAAGTGCTCCTTCCACCTACCCATTATCTCTTGATCTTCTGTCAATAATGTTCCTTTTTTAGACCTGACAGATGCATTTTCAATATGTTTTTTACCCTCTCTCATATTCTTCAATACTCTATAAAATAATTTCTGATTGTCTCTTGCATTTCTTTCCATTCTCTCTCCAAACTCCTTCCAGCTCCTCATTTTTTCCTCCCTTACAGCCTTTTTCACAAGTTCCCTTTTTTCTTTTATATCTCTTGTAGTTACAGGATGTTCTGTTTTGTAAGTATGTATGCCAACTCTGTTTTTCTCTTTAATGTGATTCTTCACACTTGTATTCCACCATGATGTACATTTTTTGTTCCTATTAATTTTTATACTACCGCATATTTCCTTAGCTGACTCTTGTAGGACGGTTTTGAAATGTATTCCATAAATCCTCAACACTCATTTCCGTTCCTAATTCCATTCCCTTCAGTTTTTCCGTCACTGTATCCTTATATTCTTCCGCTACGTTTTCATCCCTCAGTTTGTAACTTCTTATTTTCTCATATCTTTCATTTCGCCCTACATTTGCAGGTTTTCTCTTTCCTTCATTTTCTCTTATTCTAGCGATCAACAAAAAGTGATCACTTTCCAATATCCGCACCTCTATATACTCTACATCTTTAATTTCTCTTCTGTTTTCTTTTCCTACTAATATATAGGTCTTATTATCGACCTTTCATTTAACCCACGTCCCTGCCTGGGTGAACTTATGCTTTTCTTTGTGTTCAAAAAAGGTTGTTTGTTACAATTATATCATTCACTCTACAATAATCCAAAAGTCTTGTTCCATTGTTGTTTCTCGTTCCTCTCCATATTTTCCAACTATATCATCTTTTGTTCCCCCTATTCCAACTCTTCCATTGAAGTCTCCACAAACTATGAGTTTTCCTTTACACCTTTCAGTTACTAATTGCAATTCATCCCAAAATTCATCCTTTTCCTTCTTCTTTGCATCTTCATTAGGTCCGTATACCACAATTATTGACATAGTTGTTTTTCCTCTTTCTTATACTTTACAATCAATATTCTCTCTGTGACTGCCTCCCAGTTATCAACATCCTTACTCCACTTTTTGTTTATTAAACATGCAACACCTGCTGCTCCATGTTTTTCCAGCTCTACTCCTTTATATGTCAGTAAATGTCCATTTTTTCGTAATTGTTGACCCTCACCCTTTTTCTTTGTCTCCGTCAATGCCATTACATCTATATTATATTTTTCAAATTCCATTTCTACAATCCAAATCCTTGCCATTTAAACCTCTAACATTCCAAGTAGCCAATTTCCAGTCTTCCTCTTTCTGTTTTTCTTACCATGTTTTTTGATTCAATCAGCAACTTCACCTCACTCCTCCCGCTACATTTCCACAACCATTTTTCATGTCCTTAGTCTGCCACGCCTTCACCTTCTTATTCCCATTTTCTATTTCCATTCCTATAAGTTTTTTGCCGACTGTTTTTTTGTTGTATCCACCCCAGTCACTCCCTGCTCATTTTTCATTCCAAAAATATACTTTCCATCAATCTTCAATCTTAAGATATCCCACTTTAACATTTTTTCCCTTTTCTCTTTCTTGTTTGCTGATTTCTATTATCTGTCTTTTGAATCCTTCTCTCCTTCTCCGTTAAATCGTTTTCTATGATTGCTGCTTGACCCCTCAACTTACTTTTGTTCTTCATTATGCTCTGCTTTTGGTTCCAGTCCTGAACTTCTGCCAGCACAATTTCATTTTTCTTTCCTTTGTTTATCTTGAATGCCCTTGTAATCTCCACATTTGTTTCCAATTTATTTACAATAAATTTCCTGATCTCTTCTTTTTCCTTTCCATCAGGTACTTTAAAGTTTTTCACAATAATGTTGTTTCTTCTTTTCCTTTTATCCTCCTTTTCAACTATATCTTCTATATTTTTCATTCTCTCCTCCAAAACTTTCTTCTCCTTTTGCCACTGCTTATCTTTTTCTTCCCATTTCTTTCCTCAAATTATTTATTTCAGCCTTCAATTCATCAGTATTTTTCCTCATTTCTACCTTCAATTGATTCATCATCTTCGTGAACATTTCTTCCATGCCTTCCATATTCATATTTTCTTCCCTTTCAAGCCTGTTTATACGTAGGCGATCTAAGTATCTTTTTACCACTCACAAACACTTCCTCGTATTCTTCGTTCCTATATCGTTCTTCTCTACTTCGCTCATTTGCGATCTTCAGTTACAGCTTTTCCAATAACCACCGTGCGTCGGAAGATCGGTTCCACCAGTTCCCTACTCAGTTCAAGAACCAGCCCGCATCAACCGCTAGCTCGTCAGTTACAGATGCCTTTCTAATTTGTTACTGTTTATAACCCTAGATATATTACCAAGATTTTTGTATAACGTGTTTCTCACAATTTTATAGATAAAAATATGCCCTCAAAACTGTAAGAGCTTCGCTTTATTCGGCACTTTTCACTACTCGTACAATTTAAACCCTTCTTTTTTCACTATTTCTCACTAACTTTTTCGCTGTCTGACACGATCGTGTTTACCGATTGCGCATCCGACACACCGATTTATAAGTGGAATTTTTTCCAATTCTCCAGGCACTATCCAGTGTTCATTTAAGCAAAGGCAGTCTGCTAATTATTCATTGAGAAGCACATCAAAATCCAAAAACTCATTACCAAAGGACTGAACACTAAAATGGACAATTTTCAAAACATCATCACTAACGGGCGAGCTAACAGGTTTTATTGATTTATCAACACATGGATTTATACTCCCTTTCCGGAGGGGATCCTCTGGCGTTGAACACGAAGAAAATGGTTAATTTTTGTTTCCACTGGCCATAAGTCTGCTGACATGACAGCACCCTCATCTTTTCTAGGGACTCCAAGTTTGAAAGAGCTGTATTGGCTGTCTTTTCTGGTAACCATTTTTTCTCAGGAGCAATCTCTAATTTCCTATTTTTGCTTGGAGGAATACCTGATTTTTCTTTAAGAGGCGGCTGTTTTCCATCAGAATTCGATTCTTTTCCTCCAATTTTTTGATGATCATTCGATAGAGACACTTCTCACTTTCCCTAAAATCTCCACATGCATAGGAAGGCACAAGCCGGCAGGAAGATGCTTTTTGTGTTGCCGCCTGTATTAGGCATGATGATTGGCAATGTTTTGAACATTTTCCATATTTTACGGCAGTTGGGGTACTTTTTCTTAAGTGTACACACATTGATTTAGACTTTTCGTCGCGTTTTTTGTGTTATTTATCGGAGCAACTTTCACTGTCATCCGCTTTTGCGGCCATATTGGATGTTAAGGCACACTTTAAACAAGTAGTTTTTTGAACGACTCGGTGATAAAAAATAGAAGGCAAGTGTCCACATTAATTAAAATTCATTGTCTCGATAAGACTGATGACAATTCATTACTATATTCAGTAATAATAAATAAAAACTCCGATTTAATAATAATAAATAACAAAAACAAGAGCAAAATATTGATTTAAAAGAGGTGTTCGAAATATGCACCACCTTCTCTTACACCACACAGGTGGCAACTTTTTTGAACATTTCTTGAGGAATCAGAATCAAATTTCTGCATCACTGCTGCTTCGTGTCTAGATTTGATCGGCAATTTGAAAAATAATCTCTTTTAACGTTTCCCTCAGGTAAAAGTCCGTTGTCGTAGTTGCGGTGACCTGGCCAGCTAACGGTTGGATTCTTGTTGGCTATTCAATTATTGCAAAAGCTTGGTGCCAAGCAGTTGCTTAGTATTTCAATAATCAGTTCAGTTAGTACTACTTATATTTATCGGGATGACTGTTTTTGGGATTATTTGCAACCGCGCTATAAAATCGACTATTTACTCTAATTCCATATTCCTATTCTTCTTCTTCTTGTGGTGCCATACCCGGTTAGGGTGTAGGCGACCTCTCTACAACTATTCGTGCTTGTGCGTGATACAGCCGATACACGCAATAGAAGGGACCTTCAGTTTTACGACGGTTCCGAACGTCTTTACAGAGAGGCTTTACTAGAGCAGAATACTGCTCGGTGGTTTGCCATTGCCTTCGAGAGGTGACTCCGCATAATTCGTTGGTTCGGCCGGGATTCGATCCACCGACCTTCTGTTCTGTAGCCCCAACGCACTGACCACTGAACTACGGAGCCACATATTCCTATTGGACGCATATAGTGCATCAAATAGAATAGGGAATTGAAATAAATAGTCGATTTAGTAGCCGGTTGCAAATAATCCCAAAAACGTCAACCCGATAAATATCAGTAGGAATACCTGGCAAATTATTTATTGAAAAAAGCATACATTCAATCCATATAGGACTTCTTGTACATGAATTCATGAGTGAAAGAGAAGGGATGAGAGAACAGAAAGAAAGAGGGAGAAAGAGAAAGGTTACAATATTCGAAGTGACTATTTTCGCGCGTCACGCTTTTAGTCTTGCATATTTTTCAATTTGTAGCACCGCTGAGGTTCTGACTCGCCTCAGGAAACAATCCTACTTTTGATATTAGCACATCATATTGAAAAAGTCTTTCAAAAGATCTATCTAATATTATTTGTATATTCATTCGATAAAAGACTATTTTTTATAATTTTTCACGATACCGTTGAACATTCTTAAAATTTGTTAATCAACGGTGATTTGTCATATTAAATTCCATATAGCCAACTAAAATACTAAGATTTGTCTCGGGTTTTATGCGAAGTTTATCATTTCCGGAATGTAGTTTGGCAGTGTATCTGTTATGAACTACCATTCCCATACAGTAACTAATAACAATCTCCGCTCTCTAATGGAATGAATAATTATTTGAGTTGAATGCCCCTGAAAATTTCACGAAATGCAAAAAATTTTCATCGTCATGTTTTCAAATTAACGTAATCAAGAACAAATTTAGTTCACAAACAAAATACACCGAAACATCAATTCTATCATTTATTTGAGAAATAAATCAATTCAAACCTTATTCAATTGACTTCAAATTCAAGTATTCGAACCAGTAAGTTTTATACATTATAAAATAAATCGTTGTCAAAACTAATGTGATAATAGAAGAAAGGAAAGAAAAAAGAATCTATTTATTTAATATTCGTATATATTTACATGTTTGATGCTCAGGTCAATAAAAATTGCATGTATCATAATATAAAATTTCCTAAATCAGAGAAAAAAAAAACTTACGAATCTTAAACGCTTGAATAAATATATAATATATAATATGCGCGAATGCGCCAACTTCACATACATTAATAAAAACCTTTATACGCTAAAAACACTAAATAATACTTAAAAAATAAATAAAAACAAAAACTATCCTTAATTAGGATGGTGGACTCCATATATCTTCTTTAAGCGAGTAAAACACAATTATCCCTCCAAACAACAAACCGATTTAATCTTTTTTTAACAGTGTTACAGGTACATAAACGTTCTCTATTTGCCACCAAATTTATTATACAATTTAAATTCTGAAGAGTTAACTTGAGATCTGACCAACTCTATGCCTTTGAAGTAAAAAGATAGGTATTTCCGAAGATGCTGGTATATAATCATGATGTATATCCAGTGGCGGCGAAGAAGAGTGCTGGATACACGTCGAATCTCCATCAGCATCAACTGATGATAGATGAAAACGCAAGGTAAGCTGGCATATAGTTAGCATTACCATGTTTTTTATAAAAAGGTGGTTTCTACATACGAAAAGACGTAGTAGGTCCAACATCTCTCACCTCAATTATTCTAAAGTGCCCTGCTTTTGGATCTTAAATACTCTTTCAGCCATGAAGACCTTACCCCATAACAATTGCTCCATAACTAAGGAATAAAAAGCGAATAGTTGCAAAGTAAACTGTCCTCAATATATATCAACTGCAAAAAGTTTTTTCAAGTTGTCTTAAAAGAAATCTGTTTACTTAGTCTTTAAACCTAACATTATCTCCACAATATGAGAATGCCACTTTAAACCACTGTCAAGTTAAACACAAGCATGTTAACATTCAGCAATGGTTCACACAGTTTTGGGCAAAGCTAAATTTTATTATCTGCGTTTTATTGCAATTTTGAGAACAATTTGATGTAAACCATCTTTCGCAGCTGCCACAGTCACAGCAATATTCGAGTTGATTTTCATCATCCGATTTGCCTGGAATAAGTAGAGTAGTGTATTTTGCTGTAAGACACTTCTTCAAGGAAGCTCTTAAGTGCAGCTCACTAATGTAGACGACAAATAGTAGTAGCCCAAGGACAGAGCCCTGAGGCACACCATGCGAAATCACTCTAATATCGGACCGCCTTATCATTCAAACATACTGCCTGCCTTCTGTTGGTAAGATAAATTTTAAAACAAAACAAAAAAGCTGGCCATTTGCACCAAGATTATTCCAGGTTGTTCAAGAAGTGAAAACATAATAATATATTAAAAAAAATTAGTTAGAACGATTCAAACATAGTTCAAATTTTGTTTTGGAACCCTAAAACACGTTCCGAATAGATTTTACCATATGGAAATTTTCTGCTATCACATATATCACGAAGTTCGATATTCAAGTTGAAAATTATTGATTTTTCTTGTAGATTTTAATTTAATTGAATACTCTCGTCCTATAAAAGACAAACCCGATGATCTGGATTTCGGAATTATATGAATAGTTCGTGATTATCGAGAAACCACCGGGTAGACATTCAAACATGGTAAAAATTAATCATCATTGAACTTTTTTGTTTGTGAATTCGAATAGAAGTGTAGATTCTTTAAATTTATTGAAAAATTAAGTAAAA
The DNA here is from genome assembly GCA_030704885.1 of Cynegetis impunctata. Lineage (NCBI taxonomy): Eukaryota > Metazoa > Arthropoda > Insecta > Coleoptera > Coccinellidae > Cynegetis > Cynegetis impunctata. Next base: position 2,570 of record JARQZK010000293.1, on the reverse strand, counting down.
AAACTGCTAGTCTTAAATGAAACATTAACTGAGTAATCCCTTTTCTATCTTCCACTGCAATGTTGAATCTAAACGAGGGTAGTTTTATAAGAATCTCACTCTACGCCATGATTAATAATCAGGTCTATGAATGTTGGCAGTTTTATTTGAAGAGGTTCTGAATGTAAGCCAATGCTCATCGAAAATGTAATTAACCATTTAAACCGTTGCTTCGAGAACATTCAATCGATCGAGCAGCTTTCATAGAATTGACAAACAGGTTTTCTTCCTCAATAATAAATCTGTTTGGTTTTCCTCTTGCTAAAATAAAATAGAATAATTTTTTCTAACAAAAATACAGCTACAAAATTACTCACCGTAAAAAAAATTGAATTAGGCAGTCGTAACTGTAACCTTCGCATAATTCAGAAAAGCATCATAAGCCAAATCCAAAATAACAAACTTTTGCTGTTTGTAGAAAAGAGGCGCCTTTCTAATAAACAGACCGTAAATTGCAATGGAAACATTCAGCAGCCCAAAATAAATAAAAGCTTAATGACGGAACATGATTTATCTTTTCTTAAGTTAATTGGTCGGTCACGTATAATACCATAGTCGTTATTCCGAAGAAGTAGAATTGAGCGCGCACGCACGAGCAGCAAATTTTAGGGAGCAACAATTTGCAGAAAAATCTCATTAATAAAATGTAGCACCGACAAGTGTTGATCTCCGTAAAATGAAAATTCAGATAGTAGTTTAGAAAAATTTTGCGCTGCCTGGATACCTTATTCCTTCCCTGTATACAACAGATCTTAAAAGTTGAAATGATCGAAAACTCACATTGCTATATATTATATATATATATATATATATATATATATATTTATATTATATATATATATATAAAATATATTATAGTATATATATTTATATATATATATATAAATATATATATATATTATATATATATATATATTTATATATAATAATAAAAATGACTTTTATTTCCACAAATTGTATACACAGCATTTGCCCAGGCAGGCGAAGATTAGCTTTAAGCTACTCTTCAAAATCTTAACCTACCTGGTTAACACGTAAATTAGCTATAAAATAAAGTAAACATCATAAGAACACTACAAGAGAAACAAATACTAAAACACAGATACAGAGATATGACCATACATATCATCATTAATCATTTTCATTGCCTGGCCAAGAAGTAAGTCCCTAAGAGTAGCCGATATTAGACAATGAAGAAATAGACATAGGAACACAAACAGTTGTAGTACTTTACTAAATTATAAGTAAACAGCGCTCGAACATTGCAGAGGAATGCCCGTGGCATTTCACAGTATTATGTCGGGTGTTGACATTATGAACTGATTTTCTAAAAACGATTTTTTGTATAAGTAAAAGGAGCTTTAGACCTGATCAAACGATATATGAAGACAAGAAAAATTCAACTCAAAGGCGTGATTAATTTTTTAACCATCCAATTTGCGAGAAACAAGGTGTAATGTTATCATATCTCCTCGGTCGAAAATAAATCTACAACATGTATTTTGAATGCGTTGCAATTGACTACGGGATTCCTGGTCGAGACAAGGTAGTAAACAATGCTACAATAATTCAAAACTGAAAGAACCAAAGTTTCGGTTAGCTTTTACGCATTTTGAAATTCAGTATGTGCTTGTTGACATAAAGCATACGCATTCTCATGTAACACTTCTGAAGAAGTGAACTAATATGACCTTTAAATCTTAGGTTCTGGTCTATAATCAGTCCTAAATTTTTTGCTTGTCTGACAAGTTGATCTCAACGCCATCCAACTCAAGCTGTATCAAATTCTGAGTATCTGGTTCTTATACCTGCTACAAAACAGAAGTGCGGTTGTCTTTGATGGATTTATGGGTTAAAATTGTGTGCTCTAAGAATTGAGATATCGCAGTTAGAAACCTATTTATGGAATCGTTTGCAGCCGGAACATTGGATGGTCGAAGCAATGAATCAATTGGGTGTCATCGGATACAGCTGCATTGTACAATCAGATACAACATTTGGTAGATCTGAAGTATATAATAAAAACATTAAAGGGCCCAAAATAGATCCCTGTGGAACACCCGATACAATAGGTTTAGATTTAGATAAGTTATTGTTAACACGGACACGCTGGCTACGCTTCCACAAATAAGATTTGAAAAAAGATAGAGCAGTAATATCCGAACCCAAAATATTCGAGTTTAGCACACAGAGCTCATGATCAATTAGATCGAATGCCTTAGAAAAGTCTAAAGAACCAAAAGAACTCCCATTTTCCTATCAATAGCTCTAACAATATCATCAATAATATTTAATAAGGCAGTGGTAGTACTATAACCCTTGCGGAAACCAGACTGCTGAGAAGCAGGGATATCATTACTTAATAATTAACATATAACTGAACATAAACTACACGTTCGAGAATTTTTGATAAAACTGGTAGAAGAATTATCGGCCGCAAGTCTCGTACATCTCCAGGCATACTGACCTTAGAAATAGGACAAACCACTGACTCATATGTATTTATATATATATATATATATATATATTTT